>KZ452015.1:3173181-3198010 GCA_002786265.1 Apostasia shenzhenica
CAGCCACCGAAAATTTAAAAGGATATAAAAGATATTTTCGTATTTTTGACAGTGTTTAACGAAAACTGTCACAGAAGGACCACAATGACCTATATAGTAAATTTTTGGACCTGTTTGGCATGTTTTTAAAATTATGGACCAGCGTGACAAGCCGAGTATACCTCAGGGGCCTCAGTGGAATTACCCCTTTTTTTTTCTTAGCTAGCGCATGTCCGGAGCTGAGAAGCGATAGGAAAGTATATTTAATTTAATGACTAATAAATAAAAAAGGGCAAATTACGCCTAGGTCCCACAGTTTAACGCTTAATATCGCACAGATTCACATTTTTAAAATTATAATATCGGAGTTTCTGAGTTTTAATAAATTATCAAATGAGTCTTTTTTTATTTTTTTATTATTAAATTTTTTTAAAATTACCGTTTTACTTCTGCCCCTCTCTTTCAGCTTCTGATCCGGAGCACGCGTGCGGGCCGCAGCCGCCGGAGCACACGCCACGCGGCCTGTGCGCGTGCTCTGCATCCGGAGGAGAGAGAGAATGGTAGGAGTAAAAAAATTATTTTAAAAAATTTTAATAATAAAAAATAAAAAAAGACTCATTTGATAATTTATTAAAACTCAGTGACCTCGATGTTATAATTTGAAAAACGTAGACCTGCGCAAATCGCGCTAAACTCAAGGACCTGAGCGTAATTTGCCTAATAAAAAATCATTAATATTAATGGAGAACTCCAGATGAGAGCTTCTTCTCTGTAGTGAATTTTGACTCGTGTTCCTTTCAGTTTAAGAAAACTTATTGAATTTAAATATCTAACGCAGTAATGTGATCAAGAGCCCGTTCGTCAATTTTTGAGAGCGACACAAATAAATGGAACCAACTTCGTACACATTCTAAATGGGGTTAAGTTACCTTGACTGTCCAGTCAACCAACAAACAAATAAATATTAAGTATTTATTCAGAAAAATAATTATAATTTAAAATTAATAGGTATTATTTTAAAAAGATATAATTACATGTAATACTTATTATTCTAGATAAATATTTACTTGATCTTAAATTATATTTTTTTAAGTAAATACTTATTTAATTTAATTTAATAGCCAAATAAATTATTTAATTAAAATAATTTAACAGTCCCATTAGTAATCAAATCATTCGGTCAGCTAACAGGATGATTCATTGTACTTTCTTGTAATTTAAGTCCTTTTCAGCGTGACGATCAAAATCAAGATCAAAATAATATTAGTTTAAATAATAATAATAATAATAATAATAATAATAATTTTTTATTATTTCACACAAAATTTAATATAAAAAAATATTATTTTACTTTATATACTCAATAATTTTTAATAAAAATATTAATTTTATTTTACATGTTAGACCAAAATATTTAAATCAAGTATTTTGATTTAGAATTTAAAATAAAATTAATATTTTTATTAAAAATTATTGGAAATATAAAGTAAAATAATATTTTTTTATATTAAAATTTATGTAAAATAATTTAAAATTTTTAATTATTATTATTTTTTAAAATTAATATTATTTTAATCGTGATTTTGATTTTTACGTCAAAGGCATTAATGTTATTCATAGTTTTATGTTTGAAGCGAAGCCTGCTGACATATGTGATTCTGGGGACCTCTAAATTCAATAATTGTTTCATAGAACACGAGCCAGCCGGTCCAGTCTTCGCCGATTCTCCGGTTTCGCTTTGGGGGCACCGTGCGCCTGCGGAAGCGGCCCACCGAACACCAAGAAAGTGGACCTTAAAGTATACCACGTAGTTAGCAGCGCCCAAATTGCCGTGCGGTAGTTTCGTGGGTGGAAAACAGGTGATCGATGCCTTCTGCGCAAAAACTGTCCGCCACGCGCTGCTGGGCCGGTCTAGATGGTGGGGCCCATGTCAAGGAAAAGCCATGACTCTCAGCGAATAAAAAGAAGCCACGTTTCCGAATGGTCTATGGCGTACCAAACACCAGTTACAGCGAACAATAAAAGGCCACGTGTTCCACTCGTTTTCGATCATTTATCGTCCGGAGAGAGAAGAGCGGAGATTCGGAAAACCTAGCCGGAAGCGAGAGAGAGCCAGCTTGTGATACCCGAGATCGCCGGAAAATCGCTGCCGTCGGAGGTCTATATTACCGGGAATACGGTTGATATGCCATCTTTGGTTACGAGATTTCTTTCTGACATCTGAGGAGGAATTGAGGATCTGCGAATGGACTCTGAGGAGACGTGAACTAGCGGTCACGCTTGATTTGTGGCGCTGCGAGAAGCCGAGAATCTTCCGACTGCTTGGCAGCTTTTGAGATTTTGGAAGGAAAAAGAGAGGGCGGTGAAGGAACGATGGGGTTCGATCTGGGAGCAGAATTAGTGCGTCTAGGGTTCGTGTCAACGACCTCCGACCACAGCTCGGTGGTTTCGATAAACCTATTCGTCGCACTTCTGTGCGCCTGCATCGTCATAGGCCACCTCCTTGAGGAGAATCGCTGGGTGAATGAATCTATCACCGCCCTCGTCATCGTGAGTCCTCCATCCCCATTCCCCACCTAAAGTGATTGAATTATTTCACGACCCATTTGCTGAGCCGATGGGGTTCGATGCTTTCCTTGTTTATTTTTTCCTTGATGTTTATTTGTTTGAATTAATGGGGTTTTCGTTTTTTCCGCTCATGGAAGGGGTTATGCACTGGAGTAGTCATTCTGTTGACTACCAAGGGAAAGAGCTCTCATGTACTTGTCTTCAGCGAGGATCTCTTTTTTATATACTTGCTGCCTCCCATTATATTCAACGCTGGGTATGCTGCTGTTACTTTTGCTTTTGCTTTTTTTTTTTTAAAGAAAATCTCAGCTTTGCTTATTTAATCCTTCGCTTTTTTTGTACTGAACGAATGCAAGTGTGGTCTCATTCCTTGTTTTTTTAAATCACATAAGAGTTGTATGCATCCGGTTGAATCTGATTAGTTTCTCCCTTTCCTTGTATCTTTCAACGAGTTGTTGAATAGATCCTTTTCGTTGTCAATTTTATTTGGAGTGTACTGTTAGTTTTTATCCGGTAGATATAATACGCTAGAAAAGGGAAAACTATTCCAAAGATCACGGTAATGTTCAAATATGGGTTAGAAAAATGGTTGGTGTGGGAGAATCATTTATTGTTATAGTCTTCTCCGTATTACCTTATTGAACGGTAATAAATGAATTCTTGGAAAAAAAAAATAGGGCAGGATATGACGGGTTAGTGAAGAATTCAGAATGACAGCTCAACTTGTTACAATTTATTAAATTAAGAGTTTGTATTTGCTTTCTTGCTTCTTATATGTGATGGTGGCGATAGGGAAGCAAAACTAGGGAATCCAGTTGGGAATGCATCACAAATCCGCCTCCTCGAAGCATTCTCCATCCAAACTCGACAGCACCTGATGCAAAATATCCTATGGTGTCTTGAGAAATTTACGCACAGACCAAGAGTTTAGGACCTAACACCAACTCGGGAAGAAGCCTCGAGACAAAATTGGTTCATCTTGAATGAAACAAGGCATCGACCGTGACCATCTGTCTCGTCAGGGGAGAAGACTTTGTCGAGGAGTATTTCCTCATGGATTGATCGAGAATATTTTCCTCAAGTCATTCCTAATGACCCCGTCTTAGGAAAGCCATTCACGCCTGAGAATCTAATGCCTCACCAACATGATGTTGTAAGGACATCGCCTCGAGATTGACTAGCTCGACTTGAAAGAAGACTGAGGGAGCACCTTGAAGGACTTTCTTGAGAACTCTGCCCTCAAGACCATGATGCCAAGATCTCAAATCATCAAGGTCGCATTACGTAGCAAAGATGCAACAAATTCCTTGAAGTCTATTGGATTCCTTCATTGGAATTTACTACATCATGTGTTTTGTTCCACATTGTTATTCTGCAATAAGGACAAAATACTGGAATTATCTACCCCTTATTGGACTTGGGAAAATTGGTGTATGGGGAATAGGACAAGCTGTTGCATAGAGACAAATCTAGTAGCTACCTTTTGTATTTATAAATGAATATAAGCAAGATTTGGGGCTTAAAGGGAAATTATGTCCAACTGAATTTCCTCCCACTATGCCATCTTCCATTATACAAAATTGAAGAACCCCTTACTCTGTTTGACACTTGAAAACTTCGCCAGAATTCTCCCTGATAAGGATGTTTGGTGTCAATTATGGGCCAGATGGAATATTTGTACATTGCCATTATAATCTTGAAGTGGCACCTGATGATTCAAATGCAGATCTGCAAGAAGATTGATTGCCCGAATTTTAGATTAAGAGATTAATTTGTTTATTCATAGTATAAAATTTTAAAAAGAAGAATTGGCATGGTGTTATGCCTTTGAGCTATGAAGCATGAACACTTCAAGAACTACGCCGTGTCCGTGTCGGATACACTGATACTCGGGGACACGCGAGGACACGCGGGGACACAGTGTTGAACACGCCACGCGGCGTGCCCTAATAATATTAAAAAAACTAAAGGACAATTCTTAGACATGCGAGGACACTTTGGGACACTTTAGGATACTTCTGAGATACTTCTAGGACACTTCTAAGATACAAGACACTTCTAGGCACACAATAGAATTGGATATATTTAATATTAATGTTAAATTTATTTATTAATATTATATGTTTTTAATAAAATTTATGGACATATCTATCTCATTTGTTTTAATTATAGTTAAAATTTTATTTAATAAAACTAAAAATATATTTCTTATTATTGTTAAAATTTTACCCAATATAAGTCAAAATTCTAAGTTAACCAAGTTAAATCAAATTTTCGTACTTTTTCTTGATATCATAACTACATGCCATCAAGTGATTTGAAAAGATTTATATCCACTAACATAATTGCCTGAATTTGTGTTCTGGAAGTAATTGATATATTCACACATGAACTTGTTTCTTTGCAACAGGTTCCAGGTTAAGAAGAAACAATTTTTCCGCAACTTTATGACAATTGTTTTGTTTGGTGCAGTTGGGACATTGATATCCTTTTGTGTTATATCTGTTGGTGAGTTCTGAATCTTTGCTTTCCCATCATAATGGTTAAATTCCCAAGATCATGTAAATACTATGGTGGAAACTGGATAATAATTTTTTGCTTTTTAGCTCAATTACGGCTCATCTTGATTGAATATTTGGCTTTTATTATATGTTATATTTCATTTGAATTGGTTTATAATAGCACTAAAACATAAGTAGTGTTCCAACAGCCTTTTGACTTGCATTTGAACAATAATTGCATTACAATATTTGTATGCAAGATGCACTAATGATTGACATAATATGCGAGTTTTATGGAATCAAGTCCATTTTTATGGTCCATGTGGCTTTAAGTCAATCAAATCATGTGTCTATGAAAAGTGGATTTTGTAAAAGTGGTGCAGTGGTAGAGATCACTTAACACCAAATTGGGAGTCCCCTTCTGTTTTTTATGGTTTGAAAATAGAAATCTCATACTTTGCTTAAGTAATCAAATTGAAGCACATTGTTACAGTAATCTGGTCATACAATGTAGGATGAAGGCACTTAGTAATGCTTTCCAAGTATTTTAATTCAAGCTTGTTTACTTCAGCCTTACAACAACTATAATAAAACCTTTATGTCAAACTAGATGGAGTCAACTACATGTATGTCTCTTCTCCATTTTCAGAGAAATGCGTATCACGAAAATGTTTTCTTTTAACCTTGCATTGAGTAATTTTCTTGTTAGAAATGTGTTGAACGTGACTTTAATTTCCTTCTAATTCTATTGCTCAATCCAGGTGCTATTGAATTCTTTCGAAGGATGAATATAGGCTTAGACATTGGGGATTATCTCGGTAATCTTTTAACGTAGTTTTGTGTCTGATGTGGTTGTGTTGTCCTTTAATATGCTCATTATTGTTATTATTATTATTATTATTATCTGCACTTGTTTTTGCAGCAATCGGAGCTATATTTTCTGCTACAGATTCCGTTTGCACATTGCAGGTTTCACTCATGGAGCTATTTTTGTGCTTTATCCTTCTGAAATGCTATTTATTTTAATTGGTAACTTCTTGTTTTATGGCAGGTTCTTAATCAAGATGAGACACCTCTGCTTTATAGCTTGGTCTTCGGTGAAGGTGTTGTAAATGATGCAACATCAGTTGTCCTTTTCAATGCACTCCAGAATTTAGATTTAGTGCATATTGATGCTGTTATCATATTGAGATTTATTGGAAACTTCTTATATTTGTTTGTGACCAGCACGCTACTTGGGGCATTTGTAAGTTGGTTTCTTTGATGTTTCTGTTTTAGTGCATTATCTTAAACGAACCTTCTTTTTCTTCCTATCAGTATGGCTAATCATGTGTATCCTCTTTAGGCTGGATTGCTAAGCGCTTATGTCATCAAGAAGCTATACATTGGAAGGTTTGTTACACTACTGATCATGACTTCCTATATTGTTATTTGAATAGCCTTGATTTTGAGGCTTTTCACATTATGAATGATTTGAAAATAGTCTGTTATATTCTCAGCCTTCTTATAGAAGAGCTTAGTGTTTAACTCTTCTTGGTGAATTAAGGTTGAAGCTTGTGAGTGATGATGTTGTTTTAGTGACGTCAGTATATTTCTATTAACTCATATATTTCAAAAATATTTATAACCCAGTTATACTTTCCAACCTTTAACACAGGCATTCTACTGATCGTGAAGTTGCAATTATGATTCTTATGGCATACCTTTCATATATGCTTGCTGAGGTAAGGTTTGGAATATTTTGAGAGAAGATTAAGCAAGTTTTGAAAAATTTCTGATTATTTTAAATTTTTTTTCTATTATTTTGATGCTATGGAATTTACTACTGCTTTGATTCTATTGCAGTTATTAGATCTGAGCAGCATTCTAACGGTGTTCTTCTGTGGAATAGTGATGTCACATTATACATGGCACAATGTGACGGAGAGTTCCAGAGTGACTACTAAGTATGTTGAGATAAAGAATTGTGATGCTTAAACTTTTCAAAGTTTAAAATGCATTTTCTAAAGAGATGGATATTTTAGGACTTATATGAAATTTTATATTTTGCAGGCATGCTTTTGCAACAATGTCATTTATTGCCGAGATTTTTCTCTTTTTATACGTAGGCATGGATGCATTAGACATTGAGAAGTGGAAATTTGTCAGATCCAGGTAGTTGCTTTTTTTTTATTTGTCAAAGATATTATTACGCTTTTCCAGTCAACAAAAATTTTGGCAGCATTACAACTAGAAGGATTTTCCTAATCATATATATCTTCTAAACATTAATACAATAATATTTATATCACAACATTAGAATCAGAGCTCTACACCTCAATTGTAGATGATAAGATAGAACTATCAAATCACAAAATAACAACCACAACATAAGCCATCGTATAAACATTTGAATCATAAGTCTAACATCAGACAGTACCAAACTTTAATAATTCATCATTTAATATAAACTTAAACACGGGAACACGACTATAACCAACAATACCACAAAATATCTAGCATAAAACATGAAACTATAGGGTTAAGATGCAAATATTATAAGATAAAGTAGTACGATTCTCCAGCCTCTTGATGATCAAAATTAACCTACAAAATCTTAAGGGGGAGTGAGTTCTGAACTCAGTAGGAACTAAGATTATCGACTCACAACATATAAGAAACATATTCAGACCATATATGTAACAATTAAATAAAAACATATAACATGAATCTGAAGTGGAAATAAAAAATGAGTCTTTTCTTATTAATATTTTTCTCATTACTCTTACGAGGGAGTTTGGCATTCCTTGTATTTGTCTTTGTAAGGGAGATAAACTCACTAAAAACTCTATCTTTGTTAGGATGCTTCGCTCTCCTAATTTCTACAGAGAAGCTTTGCTTTCCCTAATTCTCTGCAAGGAAGCCTTACCCTCATCGTTCACTTATAATATGTTATCAGAAATATATTTCTTTCTTTTTTTATGTAAAAATAAACATGAACATGATATTAAAATGAATTTATAACAAAATAACACATGTAAACAGGTAACTGAAAATAGGTATATAAACACATGTAATTATTTTCACATGTTCATGGATATACTCTTACCTCAATATACGCTGAGTATTGAATATTAGGATGATCTACTCGAAGATCCCTTTTCGCCTAGATAAAAATTACACTTAATTTAATCCCACATGGACAAGCACGGTTGAATAATATCACATGGATAAATTAGGGGTAGATCGTATAGCATATATGTAAAATGTGATGCTAAATGGTAGAGGTGCTTTTGGGGCAAAATCGTAAGGCTATTAATGGGAAACTCTATAGTTAAACATGCTTGAGCTGGAGTAATATTGGGATAGGTGATCTCTTAAGAAGTGCTCAAGTCACAGTTTCTTAAAGCTAAAGCGAACAATACTCCTACATTTGAATTATATAATATTACAATTTGCTGTCAGAGCCGACCCTGACCTCTAAGCCATGGTGGGTGAGTCATGTTTGGGATGTGGTCGGGGTTCATGTGCCTCTAAGTTGTGGTGAGGTAAAACCTCGACGTAGATGTTGAGTCTCCCAAGGATGGGAGGGGTTATCAAGAGGGTACTTTTAGGTAAATCTCATACGAACAAGCATGATAGAATAATCCCACATGGACAAGTAAAGGGTAAATTTTGTAGCATATATGTAAAATCGTGATGCCAAATGGTAGAGATGCTTTTTTGGGTAAAACTGTTAGGTTAATGATGAGAAACTTCGTAGTTAAGGGTACTTAAGCTGGAGTAGTACTGGGATGGGTGATCTCCTAGGAAGTGCTCAAGTCATGTAGTTTTCTAAAACCTAAGCGGACAATACCTTTATATTTGGTCACAGAATATTACATATATCACCTTCTTTCTGACAAGGATTGACTAACTGCTGCGAGTGATTTTGGGGATTGTATATGTTAATCAATAGAATCCGTTTAGATTATTTGTAGCTTTCCCTTGTGGCCTTATATATATATATATATTGATTTTATGCCTTACATATTTTTTGATGTTAATATCCTTGCAATTCTAGTCATTATCAGTTTTGTTTGTTAATCTACGTGCTATAACCAATCAATCTACTGAAATAATTTGAACTTATTTACGTGGAATCAGTTTGATGGATTTCTTTTTTCTTTGGTTTATGTAGCCCTGGAAAATCGATTGGTGTTAGCTCAATTTTACTAGGCTTGGTTTTGGTTGGAAGAGCTGCTTTTGTGTTCCCACTGTCTTTTCTTTCCAACTTAATGAAGAAGTCTCCTGATGAAAGGCTGCCAATTAGGAAGCAAGTGAGTGACTTTAATTCTAATCATATTATTGCGTTGATGTTATCCTAAGATTTTGATGAGAGTTCTAATATCTTCTGAACAGATTGTTATATGGTGGGCTGGTCTTATGCGGGGTGCGGTTTCCATTGCACTTGCCTACAATAAGGTGATGCTTTTTAATTCTTTTCAGAGCTAAGGATCCAATTTTATCTTTGTAATTTTTTTTTTAATTTATGTAGTTTGCATGGCTCATTATTGATTCTTTTACTCCTTACAGATGGCTTTTACCAGTTCTTTAGTTTTCTTGTTGGATTTAACTTGTATAGAACTTTTTAAATTTTCAACTGTTTAACTGAGTTCCAAATTTTCTTGAACTGCTTTTTCCTTTTTCCTTTAGAAACATATAGAGCATATCTAATGTTCACACGACACCATTTTTTCAGCGCTGAAATCTTGGCCATGATTAGGAAAACTAATGTGTTGAGGTCCATCCTTTTCTACCTGTGGGGCAAAAATAGTACTCATGATTGGGTTTAACTTGAATCCGGTCTACCTTGCCCTGTCTGCTTAGTCAAAGTCAATCTGCTTAATAATTATGACTTTAATTGGACCCAATTGTTTTATGTTTGGATCTAACCTAAGATGAGTTCAGGTCAACCTATCAATGTGCCTCTTAATGGCATAACGTCCTTTAAACTGATGTAAAGTTGTTCAAGTCAAATTGAACCTAAGGGTAAGAACGATCCGACAATTGAGCCGCCCTAGGGACAGCTCAAGCTCAGTTCGTCTCAATTCGATTTAAGTTGGAGCTAAGTTGAGTCAACACAAGCCTTTTAAGAATTGAATTTTTTTTTTTAAAATTTATCTCTGCTAGGATTTAAAGTTAGGTTAATCATACTCTCATTATCATGTAATAGAGATCCTAAACTTAACTAACACATACTTATGTATAAGTAATAAATAATTACAACTAATGGTCGGATATATTTAAAAGATAGAGAATTAGCTTAGCTGATTCGATTTGACTATGGCTTATGGCTTGGCTCAATAAAATCAAGTCGAGCTTGATTTGTGCTAAATATTGATCTGAACATTTGATGTAGTATTATGAGATCTAGAATTTCTAAATGCTAATACAATCTATAAACACAAACATGAAGAATATATTTTAACGAGCTCTAAATGAACAAGCCCAAGCTAACATGAAAAAAAAAGTATAAAAGATTTGTGCATTCCAACAAGCTCAAATCAAGAAATCAATCATGATAAATCCATAAGAAATAAGTGCTAACATGAGATTTTAAGCTACCATAAGCAATAGCATAAAATTCATGAGTTAAAGTCAATGACAAGTCTGAATGGGTCCATACATGAAGGGACCTAGCATTTCTACCATCTGTCGAATGCTATATTTCTTTTCTATAGCCTAGCTTTGCTAACTTTTTAATCTTTTAATTAAACTTCATCAATTGAGCACTCTCTGATTCATTCTTCATAGTTTTCTAGTAGTTTTTTAATACTTGTCTCATGACTATTAGCTTTCATAATCTTTTGCAGTTCACAAGCTCTGGTCACACTCAACTGTCTGGCAATGCAATCATGATTACCAGTACCATTACAGTAGTTCTGTTTAGCACAGTGGTATGACTCTTCCCATTTTGTTTATCTACAACCCCTTCTTTGCTATTTCATTGGAGTGCACTGTATAACAAATAACTACTTTCAACTGAATTGTTTGTCTGGGAGTAGCATCAGATGCACTGGGGAATTGATTCAATATGTTGTACAACCTGAACTATTGGCAACAAAAAACTACTCTTAGGGCTTGTTTGGTTGGAGGATAGATTTAGGTAAGGAAAGAGAAAATATTTTATTTTATAGAATTGATGGGAAAGAAATTTATTTTAATATTAAGAGGTATGTTGGATGTGAAATAAAATTGATTTTAAGGTTGGAATTTGTGTTGGATGTGAAATAAAGTTATTAAAATTTATAATAAAATTAAAATATTATTATTTTATTAATTGTCCCAATTTTAGGGCTTTGCCAAACAAGCCCTTAATAGGGCATTTACCTTTTTTGTCCACGTCCAAATCATTTAAGTCCACATTCAATAACTTTATTTTTCGTAGATATTAGTTCCACACTCTGTGAGACATTGATATTTTATTGTATCATTTCTATTTTGCCCATTTTCACCTCAATGTTTGCATTTCAGCTGCAGTAAATTTTCTTGCAACTGATTGTTGTTGAAATTAGGATCCATAAAACACCTATCTTATTGCGGTTCATTAAATTTCTTTTAAATTACAAAGGTAATTTCATTAGATACTACATTCATGGCACTTCTCCTTTGTACAATTCATCTTTAGTTCTAGCTATATTATTCTCAACAGTCTTTGTCATTTTTCAATAAATTCAAGATTTTTAAAAGAACTGCACCTATATATTTGTCTCCTAGAATTCTTAATCATATCAACCGTTTGAGTGTTCTTTTTCAATTATAACAAAGGCAATTTCCTTCTCTATAATCTATATAAGATCAAAAGTCTTGAGAAATAACTTGACGGCTTCTGATGCTTTCATGGTTATATCCTGCTTTAGGTATTCGGATTGTTGACAAAGCCTCTAATAAGGCTGCTACAGCCTCCTTGTCTAAAGCATCAAAACAGTGTTTGTTCAGATCCTGGCACTCCAGGATCCTTGTTCTCCTCTCTCCTCGAGAATGGACAGGGAGGAGACGGGCAACCAATTCGCCGACCATCAAGCCTCAGAATGCTTCTCACAAAGCCGAGCCACACTGTACATTACTATTGGCGAAAATTTGACGACAGCTTCATGCGGCCTGTGTTCGGTGGCCGCGGCTTTGTTCCCTTTGTTCCTGGTTCTCCTACAGAACAAAGCTTTCATGGATTGCAATGAGCACTTAAGAACTAAGTTCGGATTTGTTTGGAGATTGTGCATGATTTTGCTTGCTCTTTAGTGTAATTTATGTAATATGTGCAAAGTTTTCTTTGAATTTCATTGGCTTGCAGGTTTTGTGAGGGCTAGTAAGGTATGTATTCTTTTTTTTTTTATCTTTTTTAATCAGTTTAGGTGCTTGTTTACTGTATTTATATTGAAACATCTTAGAATAATCATAAAGAAAGCTTTACAGATTTGTGGGAGATTTTGTGTAAGTTTGCTTGCTTTTTAATGTAATTTATGTTGCATGATGCTTTTTAATGTAATTTATGTTGCATGATGCTTCTCAACAACAACAAAGTTTGTACTCTTCTTATTGTCGTCTTCTATGTTAATGTGCTTTAAGATTATGGTCTCATAGTTATCCAAATTTCAGGGCCGTAAATGAACCAAGCATTCGATGAGCAGCTCGACATTCAGTTTGATAAGTACTCGTTCATGTTTGATTCATCGATATTAAAAAATAAGGGTGAACATAATTTTAAAAGCTCAATTAGTAAATGAATTAGTTTTAACATATTAATGTTTGTAAACTGTTCGTATGAAGTTCATAAATATCTTGTTAATTATAAGACTTAATAAGATGATTTTTAGTATGAAAAATAAAATAAGTTAATTATGAAAATATTAAATGAAATTGGTTGATGTATTTAAAATTGTGTAAGTTATTTTATTTTATTTTTTAAAATTGTTATGCCCAACTTGTTGTGAGCCAAACATTAAGTGCGCTTGAGTTGGAATAGTATTGAGATTTTTTGAAAAATATTTGAGATACGATTTTTTTAAGTCAAAATAAAAAATATTTTATTTATATAGTATATATATATATATAAACATTTAATTTATTACATGAAATTAAATTTAATATTAATAAGTAACATAAAATTTTTAAAAAATTATTTATAAATAATTTAGTATTTTTTATTAATATTTAGTTATTATTTTTTAATCTTGCTCTAAATAAATTAATCGCCATTTTATCCAGTGAATATTAATTTCATTTAAACTATGTTTTTGACATTAGCATACTATACTTTAAAAGAAGTTTAATAAATTATAATTTAAAGGTTTTAATTCGGTGAAGTTTTAAGCAAATTACGTTTTAATTCACAAAATAATTTAATAAATTAACAATTTAAGTATTTGCATTATTTTTCTCATAAACTTTATGGGATGTACATGTTGATCAATGTTGGCGGCCGTTTTCAATCGAATTATATTGTAAAATGGAACAAAGTATTTATGCGTGAACGAGTTTACTTAATTATAGGGCTTTGATTTTATGTTCCATTCTTCATTTTATTTAGGGGTAATTTCAGCCAGGTCCCTAAGTTTAAGGGTTATTATCATACATACAGGTTCACGATTTTAAATTTATATCATCTGAGTCCCTGGGTTTTCAAAAATTATCATCTGGGTCCTTTTTTTATTTTTTTATTATTAAAAAATATTACAATTACCATTATGCCCTGAACCGCCGGCAGCAGCCTCGCGTGGCCTCATGACCCCGCCGGCGGCAGCGACCACTGCGCGCGGCGGCTGCGAGAGACGTCGCGTAGCAAGCACCATATAAGTATCAAACTTTATTTCACATCTTAGATCAAAATATTCGATTTGAATATTTTGGTCTAGAATGTGAAATAAAGTTGATATTTTTATTTTAAATTGTTGAGTATATAAAGTAAAATAATATTTTTTTATATTTGAATTTGTGTAAAATAATTTAAAATATTTATTTATTATTATTTTTTTTAAAATTAGTACCATTTTAGCCCTGTTTTGATCATGTTTTGGTTCTCGCGCCAAACGGGGTAAATTGCATTGAGACTCTTGGGGTGGTTGGAAAGGTTTTACAAATTAATCATAATTTTAAAAATATTTTAATTTTAGTTCTTAAGCTTTATTTAGTTAGTGGCCAATTTGACTTAAATGATTTCTAAATTTTTATTAAAAAAATTTAAAATAAAATTAATTAATGTGTTAAAAATTATGTATAATGTGATATAAAATAAATTTTTTATATTAAAATTTATATATTATGAATAAAAAATAAAATTTTATTTTATTTTAGTATTTTTAAAAGTTGAAAGCCATTTTGGTCATGATCATGATGGCTAAAAGGATTTTCAATTAAACATAGTCTTCAGATAGTAAAAGCATTGCAGTTTTGATCCCTGTTTCAAAATTATATTTTGTTCGCTCGCTTTTCTAGACCGAAATGTGAAAATTAATTAGTTTTTGACTATTTTGAAAATTTTATATATCTTAAAGGGCAATTACACCCGTCTATTCTCACCATTTTTAAAAAAAAATAATAATAATTTAAAATTAAAAATCTCTCCATCTTTTGTTTTTCTCTATTTTAAAAAAATTAAACTAAAAATATTAATTTAAATATTTTAAAATTATATTTTAAAAAACTAAAAATTAATAATATTAGAATATAATATTAAAAATTAATAATTAAATCTTAAATTGTAATAAAATAACAACACTTTTATAATAAGACTCAAATAATAAATTTTAAAAAATTAAAATTAATATATAATACACTTTTAATCTTAGGAGCCCAAATATAATTTACTCAAAGGTTGACTATGACTTGCAATAATTCATTGAACAATTATTATATTCCTTTTTATCAAAAAAAAAATTATATTTTTTGAAATCTGTTATTACAAAATAAAAAAAAAGAAATCTGCTATTACACTTATTATTCATTTTGATTCAATAGACCTATAAATTTTAAAATATATCTACAAACTTTAGGCACATTAAAATATATATACATTATTATATCTCTCATTTTTTATTTATGTGAAATTTACTTAAAAAAATCATATAAAGTAATATTAATATTTAATAAATTTGAGTTTTCATGCCAATTAGACATGATTTCAAGATTTGAATCCTCTCTGCCTGTAAATTATATTCAGTCTCTAATTTTTAAATTATTCACTTTAAAATTTCATTTTCGTATATATTTTTTCTTCTTTTTTAATTTTTTTTTTGAATGAAAGTATATGCAGCAATATATTTCTGTAAATATAATTCATATTGATCATGACTTCACAGTTTTAAAATACATTTATAAAAATAAATTTTTTTTTTATATATGCTCAACATTTTCTCTTTAACATGTTCATGTGGGGACTAAATCTCTTTTTTATTTTATCGATTTACTTAAAGTATTTTTTCCACTCGATTCTTTAGACTCGGCATTCTTTAGAGGCATATGAACATCACTCGTTATAATCCCCAAAGGTACGAAAATAGTCTATATGCAATTGCTATCAGGTTTAGCTTATATTTATAAAAATATAATTATAGTTCTAAATATACTCATCATAATTCTTAAAAAATGAGTTCTATATATACGAATATTTATGTAAGTATTTTTTTTTGAATAATTACCTACATGCCACACAATTTAGTTTTATTTATGTCTTACACATTCATTCTTAATTAATTACACTATGCACACTCAAAATATTACAAAACCTTACATACACACATTTGAGTTAAAACTTAATCAAAATTTATTTGAAAAAAAATATTCGGTTAGTAAATCATTAAAAATATATTTTTACTCTTAATAGTATATATTTTTCTCTTCCTCAATACCACACTAAAGCGTTGATTTGTCCTAAAATCAATTCACGTCGCGAATGTCTTCTTCCTTTGCCGCCACCTAAACATTAAGGTTATAAGATTTTCACTCAAAATATATTTAAATATCCTGAAAATAATATGATGAACGGCTCAGATTTTTTGTAATTTAATTATAGTTAGATTATTGAAAAATTATAATTACTCATTATAAAAGAAATAAATTAAAATGTGTGTATGTAAGATTTTATAATATTTTGAGTGTGCATAGCGTAATTAACTAAGAATGGATGAATAAGACATAAATAAAACTAAATTGTGTGGTATATATGTAATTTTTTTTGGGAGTCGGTTTTTTTAATACTTTAATTGTGAGTTATATAATTTTACTTAAAAGTATTTTTCAAATATGTATGTGTATTATATATATATATATATATATATATATATCATTCTCACATAATAGAAAAAAAATAAAAAAGGAACATGTTGTATAATTATTTTGCAATATTGTGGGACAATAAAATTCCTAATTTATTTTTTTATCAAAAAAGAAAATCCCTAATTTATTAATTATCCAAAAGAGAAGTCACTCTCATCCCCACCGTCTTCATCCTGCCTGCTACTCCGGAGAAGATAACGACGCAGTTGCGAACTGACGAGTCTGATTCACTCCTTTCCCTTTCCACTCGGACAAGGAAACCCTAATTTCTCGAACCTGCTATAAATTTGATCCCTCCCGCCTTCTTACGACGAAGAATGGCTTCGTTCTCGTTTCTTCCTTGCCGAAATCAGAGATCGTTAGGGCTCTGGCGCTCCGCATCTCTCTCTTCACACCGTTTGGATACGTGGAGGGAGGATCAGCCGTCTGAATTGGAGTTTTGATTGGTTTGCGTTCGAATCGGCTTCTTGTTTGGTGCTTCGAAGAGACGGATCCGAGAAATCCGCCTTCAATCCGGCTTCTTGCTGTTCGCGTCCTTTTCAGAGGTCGGTCGAAGCTTTCACAAGCAAAGGGTGGCGAGATGACCTTGCGTCGGCTGCTTCCACTGAGAAAATTGCAGGTTAGCGGGCTTTAGCGTGATTTTGAATCGCTACGGTGTTTATTCAGGACATGAGGGAGATCATGTCGGAGGTTAAGCTGGGGTACGTGCTCAAATCGAGGTCGCACCAAGTGGTCCATGATGGGCTGAAGCCGCTGCCGGTCGAGGCGATGAAGCAGAGCTGCTGGGCGTCTTTGCCGCTGGAACTCCTGCGTGACGTTCTTATGCGAATAGAGGACGCGGAGGATTCCTGGCCTGTGAGAAAGGATGTTGTTGCCTGTGCTGGGGTGTGCAACAGCTGGAGAGAGATCATGAAAGAGATCATCAAGACTCCTGAAGTATCGGGGAAGCTGACGTTCCCGATATCAGTGAAGCAGGTCTGATAGCTGGTCCTTGGTCACGATTGTTGCTTCTGTTCTGCTAGAAATAGAAGATTGACTTGTTTAGTGATGCTTTTGCCATGGAGAAGATGAGAGCAGAAGGGGGAACTTGTTACCGTGTCTTTCACGTGACTTTGAAGATGCGTCCCAGTTTCACCTAAATAAAAATAAAAATTTGAAGGTGTTTTGGAGAGATTTTGTCGGTGATCCACAACGAAGAGCTATTATGAACCTTTGAATTAGTTTTTGGACCTGATGTAGTTGGGAATTGAGAGTATCTTTTTTACCTATTATAGAATGATGATAAAATTTAATCTATCCATGCTTCTAATTATATCATGTTTTTTGGCGTTTTTGTTGGCGTTCTGTTGTTTTGGATTTATGAAACCTTTGAATTACTTTTACCTGTTAGAGCTGAAGGCATCTTTCTTCCATAAGATGAGATGATGATAAAGGTTTTCCTACTTCATGTTTTCTGGTTTCCCTGTACCTTTTTTGTCATTACTTCTGGTTTTCTATATCTGTAGGTCTTTTTATCAATCTATATTGTTATATAGTTTTAGAGCAATCATAATTAAGCTCTTTCTTTTGGCAGCCTGGTCCCAGAGAATTTCCTCTACAATGTTTTATAAAGAGGAATCGAACTACTCAGACATTCTATCTTTACCTTGGAGTCACACAAGGTAAGCTTAATTTATTTATTTTTTCTATCCATGCTTCTATATTCTTGGACTAGCTATTCTTTGTTGGATGAAGAAATGCAATAATAGATTTTGTTTCATGTATAAACAGTCCTTAAAGTGTTTAATTACTCTCACTATTAATGCTGTAGGGTTAATGGTAATAACACTTCAAGACTTAACAAAATTACTCGAAAATTAAGCTAGCAATTATATAATTTTTGCAGTGGCTTTTAATGTGTAAAAGTTTGAAAATTCAGAATGAAATTAATAATTTTCAAGATATTTATTTATAGAGTGATGACAACTTTTAATCGCATTCTTTCATTTTGAAATCAACAGATGTGGCTATTAATTTTTAGTACAAAGGACATGACTATTTATTTCAACAAATAAAATACAAAAATATAATTTCAGCAACAAATATAAAAATATAAATTTTGTATATGAATATTTATTTTTAAGTTCCAAGTTCCAAGTTGCTAAGTTGCTAAGTGCCAAGTTTTTGATTTAATAATATTTAATTTAATATTAACTTCACTTTTCCTCCATTCTTTCAAATTTTCCTTCATTATCCAAATTCAAATTAAGATAATGAATAACTTTTATAATCAAGAGAATGAATACTCAAATGTCCAATGTGAAACTTATACTCAAATGTCCAATGTGAAACTTTTAAAGTACCTATTATATTAGTATCTACTTAACATTCTGTCATTCTCGTTTCTATTTGTGTTCTCAATTATTTCATGCTTGTCCCTTTCTTTCAATGGGCAGCTATAGTAGTGATATAGATTAAATATTGATTGCATATTTGAAATTGCTGAGTTGCAAAAACTATTATCTTTTTATGTTCATTGGAATCGCCAAACACATAAACATATTTTGTAAGTAAAACATTGCAACTAATGTTTGATATTATAGATTTAGTTTATAAAGCACGAGTACGATATGACGATACAAATATAATATAATTGGAATACGATGATATGACAAGCTTAAAGTAAGATTCAGATATGTCAGGATATAACTGTTATATATATGTGTATAAATGTTCTTATATTTAAGGTGTAGCTCTATAGTTGATCAGAATGATTTATATATTTTATTGCTATAAATTTTAAAAATATTTTTTAAATTTTTTGAAATTTATTATTATTTTTTAAATATTTTGAATATCACTAAAAGCAATATTATTGATAATTTAATTTGAAAAAATAAAAACACGCTTCAATAACTACTGAATTACAAAAAATCTTAAATTTAAAATAATATCATACAGTTTATTTAATTGCTTTTTAATTTCACATATTATTTAAATAAGATGAGAGTTTAAATATATATTAGTAGATATGTTTCAATTTCAATTTAAATTCAATTCAAATCAATTAGCTCGATGCAAACAAGATACAATTGATAACAATACACATGTTGTGATGTAAATTTAGATCTATTGACTTAATCAAGGTAGATACATGCTTTCCTCTATATGAGTGATTAAATAAATAAATAAAATAAAAAAGATCAAAGTCTTATCATTTTCACATTATGAGCTTGACTAAGGTAAAACAAATGTGATCAATGTCTAAAAGAAGTAACAACAGTATCGGATGAGGTAGAAAAAGTAGAAACATCAATAGTATTTGTAAGATCGCAAAAAAAAAGTTAAAGTATGTGATGCAGTAGCTTGAGGATACCAAATCTTGTTCTATTGTCAAAACACTAGTGTACGTGAAGCTTTATGCGATCCCAATTATGTAGCCAATTGTATCTCTTTCATTTTTAACGTTCGAGTATATGCATGAGTTGTGTTTTATATATGAGGTATTTTTTTATTTTTTATCGTATAAGCTGGACCGATTGTTTTAATATTTTTCTATCTAGTTAGAAGTATCGAAAAGTATCGGACAAGTATTGGGCAAGTATCAGATTTTTACAAAATTAAAATAAAAATTGATACGCCACGTGGTGTATCGGTGGAGTATTGGAGAGTGTCAGTATTTGATACGGACACGATACGAATATGTAAGATTTCATGAAGTATTGGTGTTTCATAGAATTTAAATATAGCTTATTACTGATTACTACTGCTATGCTCTTTTACTTGATGTTGTTGTGAGTAAGCGATGCTAGAGGAATAAGATAAGGATTACTAGATTCATAAAGTCTATTATTTATAAGCTTAATCTTAACCAGGCCCCTGTCTGCTGTAGAGCACATGTTTTATGTGGCATATTAGAAGGAACTGAAAAGTATTATTAAATTGATGGTCTAAGTATTTGATTGCAACTGATAACAATTTTCAAATCATATTTAACTTGTAGGTTCAAATTACTCATAGCATTTCTGCGGTGAGGAAATTTTCTCAACATCTCATGAATGAACATGGAAAATGGTTCTCAAAGTTCTCAATCGTTTGCTTGCTGAATGCTGAGATACAATTATCTTTCATTTTACAAATTAAGATAAAATTTTCTTTTTCCATATCAAGCATATTTTGAAACATGCATTTTGGCATTAATTTCCTCAATTATCTTGTTCCTGTCTATTTCAGTATGTAGTATTTATATTGTTGAACAAATATTTCCTATATCATATAAGTGAAAATGCACAATGCTTTTATAATTCAGTTTTTCTATAATGGGATTATCCATTAACACTGATTATGATTGTTAAGTATAAAGTTTAATGGCATGGTGTATCAGTAGATATATGTGACATCTCTTGTGACCATTCCAAGTGCTTATCATCTCTCTTGTGCTAATCTCCCTCCAAAATTATTAGACTTTCATATCTTTTGAATATTGGTAGCTGCTGTTGCATTACTAGTTGATACTGTAATTGTATATTTACAAATTAATGCTTTATTGCAGTTCTCATTATTTGTGTGCTCATTTATACTTTATGGTTGCTGTTTACATTAATTTGTCTCCAAATGGTCACGACATATCTGCCATTTGTCAGGTTTAACAGATATTGGAAAATTTCTACTTGCTGCACGCAAATGTCGACGTGCAACCTGCACCGACTACTTGATCTCGATTGATGCTGATGACTTGTCCAAAAGAAGTGGTACATATATTGGGAAGTTGAGGTATGCTTTGAACTGTATTTTTTTGGTTACGATTTTTGTGGTTTGGTTGTTATTATCCAGGCAAACTTTTGTTTGCCTAGCTTTTCTATTTATTTTTGCATTGTTACAAATCGTGGTTTGATGGTTTTCTTGATATAGTCAATCCCAACTTTGGTACTAAGGTTTTGTGGTGGTTACTGATATTGTCCTCGTCCAGAAAGATTTGGTGATCAGTTTAATAGGGAAAATAGTAGGTCAGTTTGGCTGAAATTTGCTTTCCATGTCTTTTAAGTTGATGTCAACATTATAAAACCACATGACCAAAAAAATGATGTTATGCCATTTGTTAAGGTTCAATTATTGCATTTGACACAGCTTTCTTTGGAAACTTGAGAACTGCAAGTAATCCTCCTAAACGGTTTCAATGGGATTATTGTCTTTTCACCCTAGCGAGTGCTTCCCTCGAAGGAGAAATCTTTCCCATTGATGTATTTTGACAAAAGTTTACTTTATCAATCCTCTAATGAAATTCTCTGACTAGCTTTTTTTCTGTTTGATTGTGTTTCTTTTGACAGATCAAATTTTTTGGGTACAAAATTTACCATTTATGATTCTCAGCCTCCTTATGCTGGTGCCATGATCTCAAAAAGTCGATCTATTCGTTTGGTAGGCTCCAAACAAATCTCTCCCAGAATACCTGCTGGAAACTATCCAGTTTGCCACATTGCCTATGAGTTGAATGTTTTGGGCTCTAGGTATGGAAGACTAGTTTTTTGATTGCACATCCCAGAATCTTGTGTATGTAATTTAATATAATATTTAAATAAAAAAACTCATTAAATTAGCTGCAAAATCAACTTTACTTTATTTTATCGAATTCAAGTTAGTTTTCTTTGAACTTTGCAAAGAAATAGATCTAATTGCATACATATATAAGACATATACTTTATGTATATTGTATGACCCCTCACACATCATACCTACATCACATTTGGTATTAGAGCTTGTTGACGTGAGAAGGAGAGGTCACAAGAGATAACGATACACAGAGAGCTAAGCCTGACGATTAAGACTTAGATGAGAAAGAATAGGTATGACTAAAAAAAATAAACTAAATGGTAGAAGCTTTGGGAATTGGGAGTTACGGTGTAATTATCCAAAAATTCGTTCAGTAGATACTCTAGTATTTTGTTCTGATTTCGAAAGCTTATGGTTTGGTATAAGATTTCAAAATCATAGAATGAAATAAAAATTTAAGCATACATTTTACTCTTTCCATTATGCATCTGACAAGTTTACGAGACTTTCTATTTAGTTGGAACAACGCTTCAAACATTATGTGATTCTTTAAGATCGTACTTTTATTGTTTGAACTTGATCGTGGAGTTCAGACATTTTTTTGGGATATACATCACTTCCAAAATCTTGCTTATTACTCATTTAACTCCAAAGATGAATATATCTGGTTACCTCGACATTGATGAACAATTATTATTCTCCCTCCCTCCCTCCCTCCCTCCCTTCCAAAGAGGTGTTACATATTTTCACCTCCTAACAGGGAGTTACTTGGTAATTATTCATAAAAGTTGGAGATAACATGTAAATATTAATCTTAAATGAGTAAAATGATAACTTTGGGGGCAATAGTTGTAATTATCCCAGTATTTTTGTGATTTCTCATTGAGTCGTTGTAATGGACATATAAGCATCATATTCTTGGCAATGTTCAGTTGGAAATAATGGGCATCATATATTTGAAAATAAAAGCTGGGCATAAAATTGACTATGCTTTTACAACCAGAGGTCCTAGGAGAATGCGGTGTGTAATGGACTCTATCCCTGCATCTGCAATGGAACCTGGAGGCCTGGCACCAACTCCGACTGATTTTCCACTTTACAGAATGGATTCCTTCTCATCAATACCATTCTTCAGATCAAAGTCATCTCACGTAGGTAATTCTGCCTATACAAACACTCAGAAAGCTGGAAAGTTGATATTAAAGAACAAGGCTCCGAGGTGGCATGAGCAGCTTCAGTGCTGGTGTTTGAATTTTGGTGGGCGAGTGACAATTGCATCAGTGAAGAATTTTCAGTTGGTTGCTTCGGAAGAAAATGCACCAGGCGGACAGGATCATGACAAAGTGATCCTTCAATTTGGTAAGGTCGCGAAGGATATGTTCACCATGGATTATCGATATCCTATATCGGCTTTTCAAGCATTCGCTATCTGCCTCAGTAGCTTTGATACGAGAATAGCTTGTGAGTGAAACAAGGTAAGCTTGTTCGGTTCCATTACCATTCCAAGCGTACAAGAATTTTTCCTTCTAATTTGAAGACTATTCTTTTATATACTGAATCAGTTTGTAGTTTAGGTTTTAGGGTCTAAGATAATTTATATTATTGCATCACTGCATAAAAAACAGTCAATATAATATAGTAAACTTCTACAAATATAACTCCAAGAAATTACAAGTACCACGAAAATAACAATTAGTTTAACTAATGTTAAAAATTGCTAAGAATATGGTGTGCTTATCACTGTTTCTTCACCTGATTATGAATCATCTTTGTAGAAATCAACTGTGCACTTAAACTTGTGGAAATGGTAGGTGAACACGTTTATGAATTAATCAGTAAGCCTTCACATGCGAAGACTTCCAAATGCTAGACAATTATAGAAATTGTTTATAAGGAACTGGATTGTTATTATTTTTCGAAATATAGATTGTTATTATTTTACGGAGATGGTTTAGAAAAGGAAACAGTTTTTTTTCAAGACAAGAAACAGCAATATATTCTACTCTTAGCTTGAGGAAACAGCAGCGAGTTTTAGTACATGGCAATGATCAACACCACTAGAACAAGAAAATAGAGTAAAAGAGCTGAGAAGGAACCATAACCTTCCACACATCCACTCCAGTTTCAGTCATCTTCTTCTTCACTGCCCTCCTCACTTCCATCATCTTCCTCACTGACTTTGGACTTTGATTCATCGGAAGCCTCTTCAGCCGAGTCTTTCTCAGTCTCCTCTTCTGCCATGTAAGACTTCATTTTCTTCAGATGCTCTGCTTTTCAATTTCTCAGCCTTAATCGGACAATGATTTCCACTCATCATCTCCAGCCTTTCCAACCACAGAGCCCTCCTTGTTTTTAGGGTTCTTCTCCTTAAAACTCCTTCCTGAAATGCTCCATGAATACGAAGAAGGCTCTTGGAGGATGCTTCAGCTTGTTTGGATCCTCGCTGCACTTTCGCTTTGCACCAGTCGTTTTCTTAGTATCCACTCTCCTTCTTTAAGGTATTTTCCTTCGACTTTGCCCCTTTTACTGTGATATCTTTGGTCAGGGCTGGGTTTAGGGTTTTTTTTTCTTTTTCTTTAGGGCTCAGAAAGCCAATTAACTGAATTCGCCTATTAAACCAAAACATTAATGAAAAGTTCATTAAACTCATTACACATAGCGGCCATTAACCTATTATTTATTACCTCTTTGTATTTATTCTATCTGTAACTCTTCTCCTATTTATTTCCTACTGTTACAGGGATTCTTGAAACCTTTGGAATGCTGTACCAGTGAGTAGTATATCTATGCAGTGGCTCTCATTCCTGTTTGATTCTCTTCTTCTGTACAGCAATTTTCTGTGTATAATAAATACCATTTTCTTTTTCTTCTTTTCCCATAATGAGATTTTTTTTCTTTTTTTTTTCTTTCTGGGGGAGTTATGTTTTTTTTTGGATTAGGAGATAAGAGTTTGATGAATT
>KZ452015.1:3205420-3237540 GCA_002786265.1 Apostasia shenzhenica
TAAGGTTATAAGATTTTCACTCAAAATATATTTAAATATCCTGAAAATAATATGATGAACGGCTCAGATTTTTTGTAATTTAATTATAGTTAGATTATTGAAAAATTATAATTACTCATTATAAAAGAAATAAATTAAAATGTGTGTATGTAAGATTTTATAATATTTTGAGTGTGCATAGCGTAATTAACTAAGAATGGATGAATAAGACATAAATAAAACTAAATTGTGTGGTATATATGTAATTTTTTTTGGGAGTCGGTTTTTTTAATACTTTAATTGTGAGTTATATAATTTTACTTAAAAGTATTTTTCAAATATGTATGTGTATTATATATATATATATATATATATATATATCATTCTCACATAATAGAAAAAAAATAAAAAAGGAACATGTTGTATAATTATTTTGCAATATTGTGGGACAATAAAATTCCTAATTTATTTTTTTATCAAAAAAGAAAATCCCTAATTTATTAATTATCCAAAAGAGAAGTCACTCTCATCCCCACCGTCTTCATCCTGCCTGCTACTCCGGAGAAGATAACGACGCAGTTGCGAACTGACGAGTCTGATTCACTCCTTTCCCTTTCCACTCGGACAAGGAAACCCTAATTTCTCGAACCTGCTATAAATTTGATCCCTCCCGCCTTCTTACGACGAAGAATGGCTTCGTTCTCGTTTCTTCCTTGCCGAAATCAGAGATCGTTAGGGCTCTGGCGCTCCGCATCTCTCTCTTCACACCGTTTGGATACGTGGAGGGAGGATCAGCCGTCTGAATTGGAGTTTTGATTGGTTTGCGTTCGAATCGGCTTCTTGTTTGGTGCTTCGAAGAGACGGATCCGAGAAATCCGCCTTCAATCCGGCTTCTTGCTGTTCGCGTCCTTTTCAGAGGTCGGTCGAAGCTTTCACAAGCAAAGGGTGGCGAGATGACCTTGCGTCGGCTGCTTCCACTGAGAAAATTGCAGGTTAGCGGGCTTTAGCGTGATTTTGAATCGCTACGGTGTTTATTCAGGACATGAGGGAGATCATGTCGGAGGTTAAGCTGGGGTACGTGCTCAAATCGAGGTCGCACCAAGTGGTCCATGATGGGCTGAAGCCGCTGCCGGTCGAGGCGATGAAGCAGAGCTGCTGGGCGTCTTTGCCGCTGGAACTCCTGCGTGACGTTCTTATGCGAATAGAGGACGCGGAGGATTCCTGGCCTGTGAGAAAGGATGTTGTTGCCTGTGCTGGGGTGTGCAACAGCTGGAGAGAGATCATGAAAGAGATCATCAAGACTCCTGAAGTATCGGGGAAGCTGACGTTCCCGATATCAGTGAAGCAGGTCTGATAGCTGGTCCTTGGTCACGATTGTTGCTTCTGTTCTGCTAGAAATAGAAGATTGACTTGTTTAGTGATGCTTTTGCCATGGAGAAGATGAGAGCAGAAGGGGGAACTTGTTACCGTGTCTTTCACGTGACTTTGAAGATGCGTCCCAGTTTCACCTAAATAAAAATAAAAATTTGAAGGTGTTTTGGAGAGATTTTGTCGGTGATCCACAACGAAGAGCTATTATGAACCTTTGAATTAGTTTTTGGACCTGATGTAGTTGGGAATTGAGAGTATCTTTTTTACCTATTATAGAATGATGATAAAATTTAATCTATCCATGCTTCTAATTATATCATGTTTTTTGGCGTTTTTGTTGGCGTTCTGTTGTTTTGGATTTATGAAACCTTTGAATTACTTTTACCTGTTAGAGCTGAAGGCATCTTTCTTCCATAAGATGAGATGATGATAAAGGTTTTCCTACTTCATGTTTTCTGGTTTCCCTGTACCTTTTTTGTCATTACTTCTGGTTTTCTATATCTGTAGGTCTTTTTATCAATCTATATTGTTATATAGTTTTAGAGCAATCATAATTAAGCTCTTTCTTTTGGCAGCCTGGTCCCAGAGAATTTCCTCTACAATGTTTTATAAAGAGGAATCGAACTACTCAGACATTCTATCTTTACCTTGGAGTCACACAAGGTAAGCTTAATTTATTTATTTTTT
Organism: Apostasia shenzhenica; assembly: GCA_002786265.1. Taxonomy (NCBI): domain Eukaryota; kingdom Viridiplantae; phylum Streptophyta; class Magnoliopsida; order Asparagales; family Orchidaceae; genus Apostasia; species Apostasia shenzhenica. Next base: position 3,207,458 of record KZ452015.1, read on the forward strand.
CTATCCATGCTTCTATATTCTTGGACTAGCTATTCTTTGTTGGATGAAGAAATGCAATAATAGATTTTGTTTCATGTATAAACAGTCCTTAAAGTGTTTAATTACTCTCACTATTAATGCTGTAGGGTTAATGGTAATAACACTTCAAGACTTAACAAAATTACTCGAAAATTAAGCTAGCAATTATATAATTTTTGCAGTGGCTTTTAATGTGTAAAAGTTTGAAAATTCAGAATGAAATTAATAATTTTCAAGATATTTATTTATAGAGTGATGACAACTTTTAATCGCATTCTTTCATTTTGAAATCAACAGATGTGGCTATTAATTTTTAGTACAAAGGACATGACTATTTATTTCAACAAATAAAATACAAAAATATAATTTCAGCAACAAATATAAAAATATAAATTTTGTATATGAATATTTATTTTTAAGTTCCAAGTTCCAAGTTGCTAAGTTGCTAAGTGCCAAGTTTTTGATTTAATAATATTTAATTTAATATTAACTTCACTTTTCCTCCATTCTTTCAAATTTTCCTTCATTATCCAAATTCAAATTAAGATAATGAATAACTTTTATAATCAAGAGAATGAATACTCAAATGTCCAATGTGAAACTTATACTCAAATGTCCAATGTGAAACTTTTAAAGTACCTATTATATTAGTATCTACTTAACATTCTGTCATTCTCGTTTCTATTTGTGTTCTCAATTATTTCATGCTTGTCCCTTTCTTTCAATGGGCAGCTATAGTAGTGATATAGATTAAATATTGATTGCATATTTGAAATTGCTGAGTTGCAAAAACTATTATCTTTTTATGTTCATTGGAATCGCCAAACACATAAACATATTTTGTAAGTAAAACATTGCAACTAATGTTTGATATTATAGATTTAGTTTATAAAGCACGAGTACGATATGACGATACAAATATAATATAATTGGAATACGATGATATGACAAGCTTAAAGTAAGATTCAGATATGTCAGGATATAACTGTTATATATATGTGTATAAATGTTCTTATATTTAAGGTGTAGCTCTATAGTTGATCAGAATGATTTATATATTTTATTGCTATAAATTTTAAAAATATTTTTTAAATTTTTTGAAATTTATTATTATTTTTTAAATATTTTGAATATCACTAAAAGCAATATTATTGATAATTTAATTTGAAAAAATAAAAACACGCTTCAATAACTACTGAATTACAAAAAATCTTAAATTTAAAATAATATCATACAGTTTATTTAATTGCTTTTTAATTTCACATATTATTTAAATAAGATGAGAGTTTAAATATATATTAGTAGATATGTTTCAATTTCAATTTAAATTCAATTCAAATCAATTAGCTCGATGCAAACAAGATACAATTGATAACAATACACATGTTGTGATGTAAATTTAGATCTATTGACTTAATCAAGGTAGATACATGCTTTCCTCTATATGAGTGATTAAATAAATAAATAAAATAAAAAAGATCAAAGTCTTATCATTTTCACATTATGAGCTTGACTAAGGTAAAACAAATGTGATCAATGTCTAAAAGAAGTAACAACAGTATCGGATGAGGTAGAAAAAGTAGAAACATCAATAGTATTTGTAAGATCGCAAAAAAAAAGTTAAAGTATGTGATGCAGTAGCTTGAGGATACCAAATCTTGTTCTATTGTCAAAACACTAGTGTACGTGAAGCTTTATGCGATCCCAATTATGTAGCCAATTGTATCTCTTTCATTTTTAACGTTCGAGTATATGCATGAGTTGTGTTTTATATATGAGGTATTTTTTTATTTTTTATCGTATAAGCTGGACCGATTGTTTTAATATTTTTCTATCTAGTTAGAAGTATCGAAAAGTATCGGACAAGTATTGGGCAAGTATCAGATTTTTACAAAATTAAAATAAAAATTGATACGCCACGTGGTGTATCGGTGGAGTATTGGAGAGTGTCAGTATTTGATACGGACACGATACGAATATGTAAGATTTCATGAAGTATTGGTGTTTCATAGAATTTAAATATAGCTTATTACTGATTACTACTGCTATGCTCTTTTACTTGATGTTGTTGTGAGTAAGCGATGCTAGAGGAATAAGATAAGGATTACTAGATTCATAAAGTCTATTATTTATAAGCTTAATCTTAACCAGGCCCCTGTCTGCTGTAGAGCACATGTTTTATGTGGCATATTAGAAGGAACTGAAAAGTATTATTAAATTGATGGTCTAAGTATTTGATTGCAACTGATAACAATTTTCAAATCATATTTAACTTGTAGGTTCAAATTACTCATAGCATTTCTGCGGTGAGGAAATTTTCTCAACATCTCATGAATGAACATGGAAAATGGTTCTCAAAGTTCTCAATCGTTTGCTTGCTGAATGCTGAGATACAATTATCTTTCATTTTACAAATTAAGATAAAATTTTCTTTTTCCATATCAAGCATATTTTGAAACATGCATTTTGGCATTAATTTCCTCAATTATCTTGTTCCTGTCTATTTCAGTATGTAGTATTTATATTGTTGAACAAATATTTCCTATATCATATAAGTGAAAATGCACAATGCTTTTATAATTCAGTTTTTCTATAATGGGATTATCCATTAACACTGATTATGATTGTTAAGTATAAAGTTTAATGGCATGGTGTATCAGTAGATATATGTGACATCTCTTGTGACCATTCCAAGTGCTTATCATCTCTCTTGTGCTAATCTCCCTCCAAAATTATTAGACTTTCATATCTTTTGAATATTGGTAGCTGCTGTTGCATTACTAGTTGATACTGTAATTGTATATTTACAAATTAATGCTTTATTGCAGTTCTCATTATTTGTGTGCTCATTTATACTTTATGGTTGCTGTTTACATTAATTTGTCTCCAAATGGTCACGACATATCTGCCATTTGTCAGGTTTAACAGATATTGGAAAATTTCTACTTGCTGCACGCAAATGTCGACGTGCAACCTGCACCGACTACTTGATCTCGATTGATGCTGATGACTTGTCCAAAAGAAGTGGTACATATATTGGGAAGTTGAGGTATGCTTTGAACTGTATTTTTTTGGTTACGATTTTTGTGGTTTGGTTGTTATTATCCAGGCAAACTTTTGTTTGCCTAGCTTTTCTATTTATTTTTGCATTGTTACAAATCGTGGTTTGATGGTTTTCTTGATATAGTCAATCCCAACTTTGGTACTAAGGTTTTGTGGTGGTTACTGATATTGTCCTCGTCCAGAAAGATTTGGTGATCAGTTTAATAGGGAAAATAGTAGGTCAGTTTGGCTGAAATTTGCTTTCCATGTCTTTTAAGTTGATGTCAACATTATAAAACCACATGACCAAAAAAATGATGTTATGCCATTTGTTAAGGTTCAATTATTGCATTTGACACAGCTTTCTTTGGAAACTTGAGAACTGCAAGTAATCCTCCTAAACGGTTTCAATGGGATTATTGTCTTTTCACCCTAGCGAGTGCTTCCCTCGAAGGAGAAATCTTTCCCATTGATGTATTTTGACAAAAGTTTACTTTATCAATCCTCTAATGAAATTCTCTGACTAGCTTTTTTTCTGTTTGATTGTGTTTCTTTTGACAGATCAAATTTTTTGGGTACAAAATTTACCATTTATGATTCTCAGCCTCCTTATGCTGGTGCCATGATCTCAAAAAGTCGATCTATTCGTTTGGTAGGCTCCAAACAAATCTCTCCCAGAATACCTGCTGGAAACTATCCAGTTTGCCACATTGCCTATGAGTTGAATGTTTTGGGCTCTAGGTATGGAAGACTAGTTTTTTGATTGCACATCCCAGAATCTTGTGTATGTAATTTAATATAATATTTAAATAAAAAAACTCATTAAATTAGCTGCAAAATCAACTTTACTTTATTTTATCGAATTCAAGTTAGTTTTCTTTGAACTTTGCAAAGAAATAGATCTAATTGCATACATATATAAGACATATACTTTATGTATATTGTATGACCCCTCACACATCATACCTACATCACATTTGGTATTAGAGCTTGTTGACGTGAGAAGGAGAGGTCACAAGAGATAACGATACACAGAGAGCTAAGCCTGACGATTAAGACTTAGATGAGAAAGAATAGGTATGACTAAAAAAAATAAACTAAATGGTAGAAGCTTTGGGAATTGGGAGTTACGGTGTAATTATCCAAAAATTCGTTCAGTAGATACTCTAGTATTTTGTTCTGATTTCGAAAGCTTATGGTTTGGTATAAGATTTCAAAATCATAGAATGAAATAAAAATTTAAGCATACATTTTACTCTTTCCATTATGCATCTGACAAGTTTACGAGACTTTCTATTTAGTTGGAACAACGCTTCAAACATTATGTGATTCTTTAAGATCGTACTTTTATTGTTTGAACTTGATCGTGGAGTTCAGACATTTTTTTGGGATATACATCACTTCCAAAATCTTGCTTATTACTCATTTAACTCCAAAGATGAATATATCTGGTTACCTCGACATTGATGAACAATTATTATTCTCCCTCCCTCCCTCCCTCCCTCCCTTCCAAAGAGGTGTTACATATTTTCACCTCCTAACAGGGAGTTACTTGGTAATTATTCATAAAAGTTGGAGATAACATGTAAATATTAATCTTAAATGAGTAAAATGATAACTTTGGGGGCAATAGTTGTAATTATCCCAGTATTTTTGTGATTTCTCATTGAGTCGTTGTAATGGACATATAAGCATCATATTCTTGGCAATGTTCAGTTGGAAATAATGGGCATCATATATTTGAAAATAAAAGCTGGGCATAAAATTGACTATGCTTTTACAACCAGAGGTCCTAGGAGAATGCGGTGTGTAATGGACTCTATCCCTGCATCTGCAATGGAACCTGGAGGCCTGGCACCAACTCCGACTGATTTTCCACTTTACAGAATGGATTCCTTCTCATCAATACCATTCTTCAGATCAAAGTCATCTCACGTAGGTAATTCTGCCTATACAAACACTCAGAAAGCTGGAAAGTTGATATTAAAGAACAAGGCTCCGAGGTGGCATGAGCAGCTTCAGTGCTGGTGTTTGAATTTTGGTGGGCGAGTGACAATTGCATCAGTGAAGAATTTTCAGTTGGTTGCTTCGGAAGAAAATGCACCAGGCGGACAGGATCATGACAAAGTGATCCTTCAATTTGGTAAGGTCGCGAAGGATATGTTCACCATGGATTATCGATATCCTATATCGGCTTTTCAAGCATTCGCTATCTGCCTCAGTAGCTTTGATACGAGAATAGCTTGTGAGTGAAACAAGGTAAGCTTGTTCGGTTCCATTACCATTCCAAGCGTACAAGAATTTTTCCTTCTAATTTGAAGACTATTCTTTTATATACTGAATCAGTTTGTAGTTTAGGTTTTAGGGTCTAAGATAATTTATATTATTGCATCACTGCATAAAAAACAGTCAATATAATATAGTAAACTTCTACAAATATAACTCCAAGAAATTACAAGTACCACGAAAATAACAATTAGTTTAACTAATGTTAAAAATTGCTAAGAATATGGTGTGCTTATCACTGTTTCTTCACCTGATTATGAATCATCTTTGTAGAAATCAACTGTGCACTTAAACTTGTGGAAATGGTAGGTGAACACGTTTATGAATTAATCAGTAAGCCTTCACATGCGAAGACTTCCAAATGCTAGACAATTATAGAAATTGTTTATAAGGAACTGGATTGTTATTATTTTTCGAAATATAGATTGTTATTATTTTACGGAGATGGTTTAGAAAAGGAAACAGTTTTTTTTCAAGACAAGAAACAGCAATATATTCTACTCTTAGCTTGAGGAAACAGCAGCGAGTTTTAGTACATGGCAATGATCAACACCACTAGAACAAGAAAATAGAGTAAAAGAGCTGAGAAGGAACCATAACCTTCCACACATCCACTCCAGTTTCAGTCATCTTCTTCTTCACTGCCCTCCTCACTTCCATCATCTTCCTCACTGACTTTGGACTTTGATTCATCGGAAGCCTCTTCAGCCGAGTCTTTCTCAGTCTCCTCTTCTGCCATGTAAGACTTCATTTTCTTCAGATGCTCTGCTTTTCAATTTCTCAGCCTTAATCGGACAATGATTTCCACTCATCATCTCCAGCCTTTCCAACCACAGAGCCCTCCTTGTTTTTAGGGTTCTTCTCCTTAAAACTCCTTCCTGAAATGCTCCATGAATACGAAGAAGGCTCTTGGAGGATGCTTCAGCTTGTTTGGATCCTCGCTGCACTTTCGCTTTGCACCAGTCGTTTTCTTAGTATCCACTCTCCTTCTTTAAGGTATTTTCCTTCGACTTTGCCCCTTTTACTGTGATATCTTTGGTCAGGGCTGGGTTTAGGGTTTTTTTTTCTTTTTCTTTAGGGCTCAGAAAGCCAATTAACTGAATTCGCCTATTAAACCAAAACATTAATGAAAAGTTCATTAAACTCATTACACATAGCGGCCATTAACCTATTATTTATTACCTCTTTGTATTTATTCTATCTGTAACTCTTCTCCTATTTATTTCCTACTGTTACAGGGATTCTTGAAACCTTTGGAATGCTGTACCAGTGAGTAGTATATCTATGCAGTGGCTCTCATTCCTGTTTGATTCTCTTCTTCTGTACAGCAATTTTCTGTGTATAATAAATACCATTTTCTTTTTCTTCTTTTCCCATAATGAGATTTTTTTTCTTTTTTTTTTTCTTTCTGGGGGAGTTATGTGTATTTTGGGATTAGGAGATAAGAGTTTGATGAATTAGACTTGAGAGTGAAGAGTAGAAATATTTAAGAGATACATATAAACTTAAGTCATGTTATTTATCTAGATATAACTCTATTGTTCTATATTATTGTCCTTTTTTTTATTTCCTGTTTTTAGATGTCATGTCTCTTTTCTTTGTTTCATGTTTTGAGTTAAATTTATATGTAAAACTTAACGAAACTTGTATGTTTTCTGACCAATATGATTACTGTAATGAGCTGAATTTTTTTTTTTTTTTTGAAATAAAGTTTGATTGAAATTTTACATCTATGGGCTATAAAAAAATGGAGATCTAATAGAAAAACTCATGAATTTGTAACTGAAATTTTGAACTTTAAAATTAAATCTGATAATTTGGTTGTTATTTATTTTAAATTAAGCTAAAATTCAAAATGATATATGAACTTAACTAAAGGGGATTTTTGTATTATATCATATTATTTAAACAAATAAATTGTTTAATTTTGTTATGACGAGAAACAATCAAGACTTTTTACGTGGAAAGTTGGTTAGGCAGAAAAATCACGGCTCCTTTCGAGGAGGCTTTAAAAATTATTAGAATTACTCTTTTCTTTTGGGTTATAGTGTGCTCAAAGGTTTTTTTTTGGGTTCAGCCTCTTTTGAAGGCTGTTATAATGAGGTATATATACCATAGTCTACTCTGTGAAATCCTTTCAAGAGGATGGACTTCAGCTTCAGTGACGGCCCATTAATGCCCGCAGAGAAGGGGGAGGCCATTCCCTGGCCGTTGTTGTACGGTGTACGGACGGTACGGTCTGACAGCAGGAGAGCCCATGCCTCTTGAAAGCAGGATGGTCCTCGATTGCTGTCAGGTACAGGTCAGTTCTGGTCCTTGCTCTTCGTCTCTATTTCTTCGGCATCTGCTCTTCGGGGTGGTACATCTCTTGTTCGGCGTGAAGAGTTTATGATGCTGATTCCACGTAAGCTGCCACGTGGTCGGTCTGGATGATGGTGCGTAGATCAAGTTACATGTCCCCCTGATAGCCGTGAAGTGCATTGATGCGCGTGCCCGTTGCCACGTGGGTCTGAGGGGTCTATATATACCTGTGAAGCGTCGGTCGGGTCTCCTGTTGACCCGAGGAGAACTGGTGCGATGGATATGTTCTTAGGCGTTGCTGGGAGTCTTCGAGAAGGGATTCCTGAGACTGGGGCTCCAGCTAAATCGAATCAGGCGGGTGCGAGGCGACCGTCTGTTCGTGAGGAAGCGTCGAAGAAACCGAGGATCCGCCTTTCCAATGCAGGGGAGGGCGTGGGTGTGGAGAATGCCATCATGGTGGCTGACGACGAAGTGCAGCCAAGGAAAGAGGGCTCGGAGAAACAACCATCCGCTCCGGCTTCGGGGGTCGAGGACGCGTCGTTGCAGGAGCGAAGTACCCTAACCCCCGTTTCTTCTCCTTCGGGCCCTTCTGCTGGTCCGGAGACTTCGTCAGGGGGCGGTCAGAGAGGGCCTGGATCTGGCAGTTCGAGCGCGCAATATTTCACGCGTAGCATCTGTTCGCACCTCGACCAGGTCGAGAAACGGTTAGCCAGTAGGAGCCAAGTGGCAGCCCTCGAGCAGAGGATGGAGGAGGCTCTCTGTCTTCTTCGGAGACTGAAGCCATCTGAGGTGGAGAAGACGATCATGGATCTGGAGTCGAAGTGCGCTCGCTTCAAGGGTGATCTGGAGATGGCGGTCGTCGAAATTGAGGAGCTGAAGAAGGAGAGAGCCCTGCTGACGTCCCGAATCGAAGAGCTGGAGGGGGAGAACCGCCGTCGAAAAGAATTTGCGCGGGCGGTTCGGGGCCTACTGGTAGAGTCGGAATCACTCTCTCCGTAGATAATCGAGAAAAATCATTTTTTTTTACCAAATGTACAAGAGATATTTTTAACGAAAAAGTTCGAGGTATGGGACTTGTTTATTTCATTGTTTCTTGATGCGACTGTTGGGAAAAACGAGGTGAGGTTCGTGCGCCAGGCTGATTTGAACTTAGGTTTAGGCGGTCTAGGTGTTGTCCTCGGGGATCGGAACCGTCGGTTCCGAGGACTATAAGATGGGCGAGAGGCCGACCATGGGTCCCTCCCACTCGTTTCCTTCACTCATTGCCTTGGCGTTTCAAGATGGTTAAGAAGTCGCGCAGCAGAGCGAAAGACATGTGGAGTGACTATCATGCTCTTCGAGGTGAGCTTTGTGTCCTTCCTCCACACACTTTCGAGACAGAGGTGCTGCAAGTGTGGGGGAGGGACCCGGATGTTCATTTAGAGTATCCGTCAGAGGGCGCAAGGTTCATGAGCTCGCCGAAAGGGAAGATAGCAGTATGCCTCCACCATCTGCGCGGCGGGCTGTTTCTTCCCTTCCAGCCGGAGTTCGTGAACATCTTTAATCATTTCGGCATCGTCTCCATGCAACTCCCGCCGAACGCCGTCACTATGATCTACTGCCTTGCCAAGGAGCTACGGCGCCGGCAGGTCCCTTGGGACATTGAAATCTTCAAAGCGGTCTTTCGATGGGAGGCAAACCCTCGCCTGCATGGATGTTTCGTTTTGAAGGACAGGTACTGCCAGGTGTTCAAGGTTAGGGATACCGGGTTTGCAGATTGATATAAGAGGTTTTTTTCGCCGAGCACTGTGGAGTGAGTTTTGTCAAGCCACGAAAGGTAAGTGAGGCGAAATTTTTGGGAGAAGGGATCAGTTTTGAGGACCCATATTTTCGGGAAGTGGACGGAATCCGAAAACGTGTGCACGACGCGGAGGACTACCTGCGCGAGCTTGAAGTCGACGTGCGGGTTTATACAGGTGGGTTTTGGCAGCTCCCCTCTTTTCTTCTTTTTCGATGCTAACTCCACTTTGGTTTGTTTACAGGCCAACCAGAGCTCGAACTGGGATGGTTCTGACTTCGACAGATAGGGAATAAAAGGGTTCCCCACGATCCGTGCCTGGAGCGTCGGCGGAAGGAACTTCTTCGACGGCACCCCTTGCTTTTGAGGAGGGGGCTGATGACCTGGCGTACATTGACGATGTGCAGGTCAGTGATGATCCCGAAGAACCGCTCGGGAGAAGTGAAGGCGGGATCGGTTCAGACGCCAAACCGAAAGACCGGATTCTGCTGGTCCCAGTGTTGAGGAGTTTTAGAAGGGTGTTCGGGGCGAGCCCCCAAGGATTGTTCCCGAAGGGAGGCCGAACTCGGTGACCCGACTAGGCGCTTGGGCTGCCGATACGCTGGACGTGGTGAGGCGTCAAGTGGAGCAACTCACCAAAGAGGCCATGGCTCAGGAGAGGAAAACGAAGGAGAATGGTCTTCTGTACTTGGAGTCGGAGCGTCGACGTCGCCTAGCCAAAAAGCGTCTCCTAGCCGAAAAGCGTCTCCGTTCGGCGATGCGGGGTCTGGAGGAGACATTTGATCAGTCTGAGCGGATCCGCTTTGTTAATATCTCGACCAGCGGTATTTTTTAATTTCAAGACCAGGTCGCCTTGTTGGAATGGTCTCCTGTGGACGTGCTTGTTGTAGTATTTTTCGATCCTTCGCTTGTGTTCTGCTTGTCGAAAAGCTGTCAGTTCCCTGTCTTCTTCGAGGAGGTCAATCTCGAGTCTCCTTGCACTCTCATTTTGTTTTTGCCAATCAAGAAAAGCAGGTGGGTCGAAGTTGCTAGCATTTTCGACCCCGGGGGAGTAGATGTCCAACTCGATTGGGATGAGAGCTTCTCCCCCGAAAACAAGCGAGAAGGGCGTTTGACCCGTCGATGTTGTTGGCGTGCAGTTGAGTCCTCAGATGGCCGCCGGGAGCTCGGCTACCCATGATGAGCCAAATCTGTAAATCCGTGAAACATGAAAGCCTGGGCGAAATGTTGGAGGAGAGTTTTGGCAAGTTGGGAATACCTCTTGAGCACTTCGTCCTTTGTCTGATAGGATTCTGTTAGCTGGTTCACCATTAATTTGGAGTCGCTGTAGACGTGGAGGTGTCGCGCTCTGAGTCTCTTGGCAAATTTGAGCCCGACAATGAGGGCCTCATATTCGGCTTGATTGTTAGTAACGGGGAAGTGTATCCTCCCTAATCTCTGAAGTCGAATTCCCCAGGGACTGGTGAGGACGACGCTGATTCCTTGGATGCGCTCGCCGGAGGCCCCGTCTACATGAAGGATCCAAGGCTGTGGCTTCTCCGGAAGTTCAGGTTGTTCGGCTGTTGTCAGCTCGGCAACAAAGTCAGCGAGCGCCTGGCTCTTCGTTGCTTTCCGTGGGAGGAAGTCGATGTCGAACTTGGAGAGCTCTACTGCCCCTTTTGCAACCTTTCGGAGATTTCGGGGAAGTGGAGTATTCTCCGGAGGGGCTGATCCGTCATCACCTTGACGAGGAGAACTTAGAAGTAATGGCGTAACCTGGGGGCGGCAGAGATCAGCGCAAAAGAGAGTTTTTCGAAAGGAGGGTACCTCACTTCCGCTCCGTGGAGGATGTGGCTGATATAGTGGATCGGGTGCTGTCGGCCAGCCTCTTCTCGAACAAGTACTGCCGATACCGAGCTGTCAGTAGCGCTGAGATAAAAGAGGAGATCTTCATCTTGGATTGGGGCGGAGAGTAGCGGTGGCGACAACAAGTACTCTTTTAATGACTGGAAAGCTCTCGCACAGTCCTCACTCCATGTCTGGTTTTCTCCTCGAAGAATCTTGAAGAAGGGGAGGCAGCGCTCGCCGGATTTCGATATGAATCTGCTTAGCGTCGTGACCCTTTTGTTTAACTTCTATATGTCCTGAACTGTTTGAGGTGGTTTCATCTCTTGTATGGCCTGAATTTTCTCAGGATTCGCCTCAATGCCTCTAACCGACACCATGTGCCCCAGGAATTTGCCGTATGATGAACCGAAGATGCTCTTGAGGGGGTTGAGCTTGATATTGTAAGTTCGGCAAGTGTCAAGCGTTTCACGGAGGTCTTCGATGTGCTGCTTCACACACTTGCTTTTGATCTATACGTCGTCGACGTATGCTTCTATGTTCCTCCCTCTCTGTTTTTTGAACACGGTGTCGATCATGCGCTGATACGTCGCACCTGCGTTCTTCAAGCCGAAAGGCATAACCTTATAGCAGAAGGTCCCTTGGTCGGTGATGAATGAGGTGTGCTCTTCGTCGTCTTCGTTCATTCGGATTTGATGGTAGCCTGAGAAGGCATCGACGAAACTCATTATTGAGTACCTTGCCGAAGAATCGACGAGTCTGTCTATTTTCGGCAAGGGGTAGAAATCTTTCGGACAAGCTTTGTTAAGATCTGTAAAGTTCACGCACATCCGCCATTTCCAAGAATTCTTTTTTACTACCACCACATTTGCGAGCCATGACGGGTAGGTGATTTCCTTGATGAATCCGGCGGCCAGGAGCTTTTCGACTTCTTCCCGAATTGCTCGTTGTTTTTCGCCACCGAAGATCCTCTTCTTTTGTCTGACGGGAGTTATCCCTGGTTTTAGGCTTAGCTGATGTTCGGCTACGGCCTTATCTATCTCTAGCATGTCGCTAGGTTCCCAGGCAAACACATCGAAATACTCAGAAAGTAGGGCCGTCAGGGCGGGCTTTTCATTATCAGGAAAGTCTCTAGAAATGAGTACAGTTTTTCTGTCGGCGATGGTTACATGGTCGTTTTGTTCGACTGGTGGTAAGGCGTGGTCTCTGGGGTCTATGTCGTCTGTGTGGAGGCGCGCATTTATCTCGAAACATTTTCTGGTGCCGGCCTTGTCTCCCCTGATAGTTGCCACGCCGAACGGCGTGGGGAACTTCACACATAGGTGGTACGTGGACGCGACCATCTGGAATGCCGCCATTGTATGGCGTCCTATGATTGCGTTGTAGCAGGAGGGAGCATCTATGATGATGAAGTCGATCTCCCTTTCTAGTCTTCTAGTACCTTCTTTGAGAGCGACACGCAGGGTGGCGTATCCTGCGGGTCGGTAGACGTCGCCGGAAAAGCTGGAGATCGTCATGGATGGGGGAAGAGGCTTGCATGGACCGACTCCCATCTCATTGAAGGCGCAAGGTATAGTATGTCGACTGAGCTGCCGGTGTCGACCAAGGTTCGGTGGACATCACAAGCTCCGATTTCGGCGATAACAACTATGGGGTCATCGTGGTTTATGCCACCTCTGGGAAGGTCTCCTGCGGTGAAGACAATGTCAGGCAAAAGAGGGGAGAGTTCGAGGGTGCATACCTCCCGATATCTTCGAGCTCTGAGACCGTTGTGGTAACCGAAGATTGAAAGGACGACCTTCTTGCCGTCGGCTTTCGATGTGGCTAGAGTCGAAGAGGCGATCCCCTGGGGCTCATCGCGCGGAAAGAGCAGTCGTGCCGCTTTCGGCAGGGGGCCCTCGATTCTCTTGTAGCCGGAGAGGTAGTCATTCTCTATATACTCGTTGACGAGTGCTCGAAAAGAGCGGCACTCGAAGAGAAGATGGTCGTAACACTGGTGGAACTTGCAGAACTTCGTGGGGTCCTCACCAAGTTGCGGTGGCTGGCGTTCGCCGCAGCTCTTGATGAAACCCTTATCGCTAAGGATCGAAAAGATTTTTTCGATGATGTAGACCGGAGTGGCGGGACGTGGGGACTCATCCTCGAACTTGCACTTCCTGTGGGAGGGTGAGAAATTCCGATCTCGAAAGCTCCTCCTGGGAGTGTTCGAGTCCGTTTTAGGAGCCTCGCCCTTCTTGGTTTGGGGCGAAGCGATCTCCTGTTTGGCTTTCGCCTTGAGGGCCTTTGCATCTTTCAGATGGATGCGTTTTTTGGCACGGGCCCTCGCCTCCATGAGCGTCTTTGGCATGTCATCGACGAAAGAGTCGTACAACTCCCCAGGCAGAATGCTGTGGACGAAGATCATGGTCGATCTATCGTCTGTAGTATCCTTCGTCTCGGCGTTCATCTTCGAGAATTGGTCCACATAGTTGCGGAGCGATTCGTCCAGAGCCTGCCGTATCTGCCATAAATCGTGGATTGTTCGGGAGGTAGTCCTCGATGTTCCGAATCTGGTACGGAACTGTTCGGAGAACTGCAGGAAATTTTGGATGGAGCCTTGGGGCACTTCGTCGAGCCAATCCAATGCGAGGCCCGTCAGAGTATTCCTGAATAGATGACATTTGTAGGAGTCTGAGACAGGGTCGCTTGTTGCTAGAGCGTTCTCAAAGCGCTTCACGTACTGGGCCGGGTCGGTGAGGCTGTTGTAGTCGCCGACTCGGGGGGCCTTGTAGGTGCGCGGCGCCGGTGCCGCCATTATGGCGGGCGAGAAAATTGTATCCACCGGGGGAGCCGGAGGGTACACCTCGGGCTGGCTTTCGGCGACAGCATGGGTGCTGGTCTCCTCGGTGGGCAGTTCGACGCGCTCCGTGCCCGGCTGCGGGAGCGGGCCTTCGAGGGGCAGAGCTAGAGGAAGGGGTCTCTGCTGCTGAAGAAGGGTCGGTAGGTTGGCAAGGAAAGTGTTCATCGTTTGGGTAAGGGTGGCGACCGTGTTTGTCAGTGTCTGAAGCTGTCGGTCGTCCCTAGTAGGATCGTCCTGGGGTAGGCGCGCTGCCTGTTAATGATAATAAAAATGTGACGATAATTATAAAAATATTGTAAAAATAAATATGAAATTTTCAAAATAGAGTTATAAGCAAAAGGTCCACAAAAATTTATAGCACAAATTAAAATTCTTATCAGAATATTAGTTAAATTAATCAAAATTTATTTAATGTCTGCTATAAATTAATAATATAAATATCAAATAAAAATTTTATATCATCAAATGTAAATAAAAATTTCATATTCTGAATTATATTTCTTTTTGTACTTATTTGCTGTAATAAAAAATATATTATTACAAGAATTGAGAAAAATATATAATATTATAAAAAAATGGGTTAGATTTTTAATGGATCAAATCAATGTTAACCTGGATTTGACCCAACAAAAACATAATCCGAGTGAGCCGGGCTTGGATCACTACTTTGGATTAAAATATTAATCTATTTTATGAGATAATCAAAGCGAAACTTGGATAAGGTAAAGTCATGTTCCGACTTAGATCAAGTCGCACAAGGCCACCGTCCTACTATGTTCTTTCAATCGATCCTACCGCCCCCGAGCGGCTACCCTATTTTCAGATTGGGTTTTTACATGTATATCGCTCAAAATTTTTCAATTTACATTCAAACTACTAAAAAAATTTTTAATTTACATATATATTACTCAAAATGTTTAAATTTTCAGACATATCTCTCAAAAGTTTTCTATTTATATAAATAATGCTCAAAATTATTCTATTTACATAGATGACACTCTAAAAAAATTTTATGTCTTAAAAAAATTTTATAGGGTTCCTCATTTGTTGTCTTATTGTTAATTTTAAGTCCTGATGATGAAAAAAAAATTTTAAGTCACAAATGTAAATAATATTTTTTTTAGAATATTATCAATATAGATAGAACAATTTTGAGTATTATATGTGTAAAAAAAAAAATTTAAGCTGTGAATTTTTTATTAAAAAAAACTGAGTGGCAAGAGGAAAAATTTAAAATTTTTGAGTGGCATGAAAAAATTGAAAATTTTGGGTGGAAGTATGAAAAACACCATAAGATAAAAAAAAATAAAAAAAATTAAAAAAAAATAATAAAAAAATAATAAAAAAAAATGAAAAACGGCATTAGATTACAGCCTACCAACAGTACAGGCTAGCGGGATATATGTTTTAAAAAAATAATAGGATATTCCGCTGGCTTTCCGCATAGAATTTGTTTTTGAAGATACTATGAGGGTGATCGCATATAATATCGTATGCGACTCCTCAAAACCGTGAGTTATAACTCACGGTTTTGAGGCATTTTGATAGTTCAGTTGGGCGATTTCCGCATAGAAAACAATATTTTGGGTTTTATGAGACTGCATATCGATTTCCTGCGTACACGTAGCATCCCTCCGCATTTATTTGTTTGTTCGGGTTAAATCATTTTTTTCGTAGCAAATCTCAAAAATATGAAATATTTTTTTATTATCAAAAAAATGAAATATTTTGCTTTTTATTAAAAAAATTATAAAATATTAATTCTCATAAATTAAAAATCACTAAAATTTAAAGCAAATTTTATAAATACAAAAAAAGCAAATATGACATTTATATATCATTTTTTTCTATTACACTTTATCGAATATTTTTTTAACTATAAAATAAAATTTCAAGTTACAAGATTTACCTAAAAATATGTTATAATTTACATGATTGTAAAAATTATATAACATATGCACGCACGACCACATACAAGGTATTTCCATCATATTTGTTTTTATATATTTCACTAAAAGCGAAATTTTATTCAGTTCATGTTATGCATTTCATATAATATATTTAATTATTTTACTTTTTATGTTATTTAAATCTCTATTTTTCTTGATTTTTATTTTTTTCCTTTTCTTTGTTCTACTTCATTAATTAAATTACTTTATGCAATAATATAGATTATATAAATAAAATCTAAAAACCATAAATCATCAAAATAATTACACTTCAATTATTTGGATGGCCAAATAGCCAGAGGCACTTATTAAACTAAAATTTTTGTATTTTGTCAAAATTTTATATAAAGTAAATTACTGATTTATATTTTTTTAAATTTCAAAATTTAAAAAAGAGACCTAAAGTAAAACAAAATAAAAACGTAATAAATCCCTACAATTTTATTTAGAGATAAAAAAAATTTAAAAAAATATGAACTAAAAAATAACAATTAATTTACTTTATATTTTTTATTTATTAAAAGCTCAATCACTGATTACATCATCATAACCAAAGTTTTAAAACTCAATTTCACGGCCATTAGTTTTAATTTTGACCGAATAATTTCAACCCATTTTAGCCAAAACCATCAAAACACTGGCTCCCAATAAATTAAATAAATTTTTTATGATATTTTATAACATTATTTCAAATTTATTATATATTTTTAATTATTTTAAAAATAATATACAATAATTATCATTAATAAATTCAATTAAAATTCACAAAAATTAAATAATTTATATAAAAAAAATTTAAATTATCAACACCGAAACTATCGAAACTACTTAAACCAATACTTCCATCTTATCACCGAAACCGATACTTTTATCTAATAATTTAAACCGAAACTGAAATCGAGTTTTAGGTTCATTTTCATACATACCCAAGAAACTTTTTTATAACAGACAGCTCATATAATCATAGCTGATACATGCAAATAGTAAACTTTGATCAGTCTCATAAAAAGATGCCATGACTGAGAACTTCTCAAGAAATCCAATTACAACAACTAAAACACTATTTTTTAACACATTTGCAAGATAGCTTATTCATAATTGCAAACCATAAACATCTCAGATAGCTTATTTATGATATTAAGTTTGGGGATATTTCTTTCTTTCTTTCTTTGATTTTTTTTTTTTTTTTTTTTGGAATGTGTTTGGGGATATTAGCTTATTATTCATACATGAAAAAAAACATCTTTTGACAACATAGAAAATAGAGCAAAAGGAGTATGTGTCAGCTGACCATCATGGGAAGTACCTATAATTGGCTGAAAGAGGAATTGAGAGGCAGCCGACTCGCGCTTGCGGCGTCCTCTCGGAAGGACGGCTGCAGCTCGAAGAAGAATTCAGCAGGAAGACGTAGCTAAAGAGGCGAAGAAAGAGAGAATCAGCGAGAAATCTTGTCTTTTGCAAGGTAAGGTTAGCCGCAGAACGACGGAAAAGGTGAGTGATGTAGATACGACTTAGGCAGTTAGATCCGCACACAACTAGGACCAAATAAGATGCAATCTGACGAACCCAGGCTCCAAATATGCATGAATATCTAATGAGTAACAGCTTAAAATGAAATGGGGAAACATGTAAATTCAAATCAATGCGAAAGCAGTACGAGGGCATAAAAAGGATATTTGAATGCGACCAAATGTGCTAATGTATAATCCAGAATTTCTCATTCAATCATTAGGGAAAACTAAGTTCAATACTGATGATATGAATCAAATCTGAAATATCAACCAAGGATCCCATAAAACCCAGAGTTCATTCAGCAATAATGTGAGTACATCAAATTAGCAAGAAGAAGCAGGAATCATTGAAGAATACACAGCAGCCCAAACAACACCACCATAGAGTAACTCTTCCGACATTTGTAGTTAATTGACCTTCCAAGAACTGAAATCATTTCTAGACTTTCTCAACTTTAAATTATGATGATTTTGAGTGAGTTGGGATAAAAGAAGAAGTATATATCAATTATTGCAGTAATACCAAAGAAACAAAGAGCAATTCCAGCAATAAACCTTACAGGTTATGCTGAATTAAACCAAAAAATAAAAAAATAAACTAGAAGCAGGAAATAGCATTGCATATTGCAATTAAAGTAGTGTCCAAAAGAAACTGAAATCAATCTAATACTAACCAATTGCAGGTGAAGATATTCAAGAGTTGATTGGAGGAGACCAGGTGGTGGGGACACCACGATAGACCGTCGATTCATTCCTGACAGAATTTACCGTCGATGGCCGAGATCTAGCCACGCTGCTTCGATCTGGATCGATTGACTACTAGGACAGATTTGGAAAGATAGATGCTGCGGATCGCTGACTTAGTGGATTGAAAATCTCTCATTCATTCTGATTGATTGGAGATTCCATTTTGGGATGATTTTATTTCTCGCATTTATTTTATATTAGTTGTTTCTATTTTTGTGATTGTTATTTTAGGCATGTTATCTGGTACTTCCTCGTTTGTGTGAGAAATTTATTACATTATATATTTTTTTCTTTATTGAGTCAATTTGTATGGAGGTCTATATAAACGCTTCCCTGTTATTCTTATTTTTGAATGCTGAATGAATTTGACTTGTGTTTCCCTTGGGATTATTTGATTCTGGAATGAATTAATATCTTGGATAGAGAAGGGCTTGGGCCTTGAGTGAGAATCCCTAAACTCCACCACCTCCAGCTCCTCCCCTCTGGGTTCGATTCCACTCATCTTACATCCCTCAGCATTCACCTCACATCATCCTCGTCCACCCGCCTGCTCTTTTGCGTTCTTCGATCTAGCACGCCGACCCGGTTCGACGTAATCGCGTCATCAGGTTTCCACATTACCGACGACGCATCTGCGCCGACTACGTCGACGCCGATTACGTTGACGTGAGTACACAGCTCCGCTCGACGCCGCCAAGCGAGCCCAATCTGCTGCCCCACACGCCGTTCTGCGCGCATCGACCCGCCGTCTTGCGCGTGCCTAAGATTGCGCGCCTGCGACGCGCTCACAGGCGCGGGTGCGCCGCCGGCGCTTCCCCCCGTGCGCCCGCCCGCACCTGCGAGCTGGCGCACGGGCGCGCCCACACCCGAGTGCGTCTGCGCCCCCAACTGCCCGAGCCCTAATTTTTTGGAGAATTACATCGTAGTCCCTGGACTCTCTTACTCAGGTACAAATTTCAACAAAGCCTTTAACCTGGTTAAGCCGAATAATCTGAATTTTTCTACTCGATTGTGATTTGCTCGAATTTGTTCCATCTGTGCAACCATTCATTGTTGAGTGAATTTAAATTACTGTTGGTTAAATATTGTGAGATCCTTTTAACATAAACAAACAAATAACAATATATTCAAGCTCATTTATTTACTGCTTCCGTTTTTAAAATTTTTTCAAACTTCTTTGTTAAGCCTAGCAAACCAAATATGAACAAGCTTTTATCGACCTAATAATTGAGTTGTTCATTGAACACTTGTTTCATTTATAGCCTTAATGGTAATGAAGGGAGAGGATATATTTGAGATTAGTGATTTGTTGAATGATATACATGTAACTAATTAACTTTCAACACAAGTACACACACATATATATTATTGAAGGAAAAATCTATTTGGAAAAGGACTTTGGAGAAAATGGAGAGAGTTATCCTATGTGACGACCCATTCACAGCATTTGCTCCTACGTTGAGAGGTAGAGAAGAAACAAAAAACAAGAGAGAAACATACAACAAAGAGAACAGGTAGATTTATAAGGTTCAAAAAGATCCTTCTATGTCCAAAGGCCAAGCCCTAGGGAAGCAATCTATTAATGATACAAAAAGGAGTGTTACAGATATTTCTTTAGAGAAGGAAAAACAAAGATAGAGAGAGAGAGAGTATTTTTTTCATAGAGGAGAGTCTTCTTCTTTAATTGATATTCTTCGTTCTTTCTTGTTCATGAGGTATCCTCCATTTATATATGAAGGAAAAAACAATATGGTTAACAGGATTGCAGAGATGGACTGAGCAACCATTAGGATACTACCTGCTAATACTCCAACAGTCACCACATTCCCACAATCAAGTTCTCATCTAGGGCTACATTTACTCCAAAAGGACTATAAGTGCTCGTGGAAGATCGCTAAAATTTCCCACAAGAACAATAAACAATTTAGCTTGAAATCCGGGTAAGTAAAATATGAGGACTTGGCTCCTGGACTTGGACCACTACTAAACTGGTTTCCACGAGGTAGCCACATACACGACTGAGATCATACTGCTGATTAGTTTCATAAACAATTCACCCCCACCCTAATTTAGTGGACGCGAATATTTATGTGGGCCCAAGAAGACGTCATTTTGGTGTATGCATCTTTTTAGCTTCACTTAGATGTACGAGGGACTCAGAGTTAGCTAATTTTCTGTGTTCTTCCCTATCTGTTTTGGCAAAGACATTTAGCAACAAAAATCCATGAAACTTGACTTGGAGTTAAGAGGAGGACTGCAAGGGTTTGTAAGATTAGGAGGAGGGAGCTTACGCTTAGACTGAGCGAACCATTAACAAGTGTAATGGCTAACGCTCATAGATCGCTTTTAATAAGCAAAGGAAAGCGCTTCTCGGTGATGAACCAAAAATGGATAAACATTTAAGGTGCTATGATCATGTCCATCATTTACTTGTTGTGACTTTAGTGCAGACATGTGAGGGATTATGACAATAATAAAGAGAGGGAAGGAAACCCAAAAAATGAATTGAAAATGATAATATCACGACATTAACTTGCATCCAAAGTAACATCAAAGTTGTTGGCTCCTCTGTTGTTTCAATTGATACTTTTATTTTGATATTTTACGACGAGTTTAAGTTCACTTGTTAATGATCTGAATTCCATTTGACTGTATAGGATTGAATCGGGTCAAACCAGGGTTAAATAGATGAATTGTTGAAGTCTTGATGATGTGAGTAAAGAGATAGTGGACTAGGATGAATCAAAGAGTGACGGCTACCTCGAATAGGAATGATCGAAGCAATCAGGATCTTTAAGATGGAGCCAAGTCAATAAAGAAACCTGAAGACGAGCGCACACGTTTTATTTTGTTTTGATTTGAATAGAAATCATTGTAAGATTGATTTGTTAAATGTGTTAAGTGAGTCAAAGGAAGTATTGAGTACTAAGGTTGCAAGTCTGAATTAATAGGATCAAATCGAGATATAGGTTTGAGTCAAGCTCTCCAAGTGCAGGTTTGTTACTACAGGTGTTAGTTGATCAAGTTGGTGGACCAAGCTAGTTGGTCGATCGATAATAAACTTGGGAGATTTTTTTGGTTCTGAGGTTGGTCAACCAAGTTAGTTTATCAAGTCTTTGGTTAACCAAGTTGGTAAACCAACAACTGACGGTCGCAGCTATTTTTGAAAGACTTTAGAATTTGATCAACTAAGTATTGTTTGAGCCGATACATAGTCGGGCATTTTTAATTCCTTTTTGGAGTGTTTTTGACCATTTCTTTAAGCTATTTAGAAAGTATTTAAATAATTTTAATGAGAGATTAGTAAGTAGTGTTAGAAAAATATTCCCTTTCATTTCCAAGCGAATGAAAAAGCATCCTAAAGTGATCTAAGTGCTCTAGGCTCTCGTGCTCAACTTCAAAAGGTGATCTTTACCTTCTTCTCACACCAAGAGTCAACCATAGGAAAAAAAAGGTAATATTATTCTTTTGATTTTGTTTGGTTCCACGCTCTTTCTCTCTCAAATCTCCTTTTTTCTATTTTTTGGAGTAAAAAGAGTAAGTGTGTGATTCTAAGTGAAACCTAGAAAAAAGAAGTGTGCATTAGTATAAAAAGGGCTTCTCCATTGCCAATGTGAAAAAAGTTGATTTAGTTGAGTGCGCTTTCGGGCCATAAATGTAGGCACAATGAAGTGTTGAATCACATATATTCTCATGTGTTCTTCAGGTTGAGATTTTTATTTATCGCTTCCGCATATATACTCTCTTGTTATTACTGACAACTTTTGGGTTGTGTAAATAGTTTTATTTGTTAAAATTACATCTATTCAACCCCCCCCCCCCCCTTAAACATCCATTTAATCCTAAAAAAGTTATATTTCTTGCAAATAGGCCTTCAATCTAATAAACCTGCCACCATGGATATTGCCATTTTTAGGATAAGCACACAAGTAGAATAGTTACAGAAGGCAAAAAGGAGCTATTAATAGCAATGTCAGAGACGCGAAGTTCTAGGCTGCAATATAAAAAGCATCATGCCAATCGAGGTATTAGAAAATAGAGAAGAACAAATAGAAAGAGCAAAAGACCATTCCATTTTTCTTCATCAAATATGAAGCTCAAATAGAAGGTGAATGTAACATTAACCATGGAAGAGAATATCAACATTGATAGCTCCACAGAATTGTTTAGGAAAAAATTTCCAAAGTGATATGTAACATTAAACCACCAATATTCTTTACCATCTATGAGAACTTTCACATACATTGTAGAAAACATGGTATTGATGAAATGAACAACATTATGAGCAACATATTAACAGCACCGCTGATATAATCACTAACATAAACTGAGTCACAAAAAGCTATATCCTGTCTGACATGCATTATCTTAGAGCTTGGGTGGAATTGTTAACTCCAAATTAACATGCCAATACGTGATGAAGACATTTGGAAACAAATTCACAAATAAAATAGAAATGACAGCAAAGTACTGTTCTAAATGATCCATGCATCCCATAAATGTTTAAAAAAACAAATAAAATGACTGGAAACTTACTACATTTATAAGTCACTAATTCATGCTATCACGATTATCCTCCTCATCAGTAAGTGTAAGCACATCAATTAACTCATTCAAATCTACACCAGGGAGATCATCTCCACCCACAGTAGATGCTATTTCTGAAGGCTGATAATCCGTATTTCGATAAAGTGAAATATTAAACCTCAACTCTGGGTTCTCCTCTAAGTCCCTCAGGAACTCCTCATACTCAGTATTCCTCTTCTCCTCATCAATTCTTCCATTAACAGCGGTATCAACTTCCATATTCAAGCTCTTCAACTTCCAAGGACGTGCTTTTCCTCGTTTCCTTTGCCGCTTCTCCACGTAGCTCTTTTTTACCAAAATAGCCTGAGGCAGATCAAAGCCTTTATATTTCTCTATCTCGAAATCATTCATATTAGCTCCATATATATCGTATCCAAGTGCATGATCTCCTGCATTTAGAAGATGCCCAAGATGTGTCTTCACAATGAACATATTGTCGTTCTTCCCAAAATCAGACATTCGAGCCACCTGAACATACGCTAACGCATACTTCGAACCCCCGATTGTGATTAATGTAGACTCCATCTCAACATCCAGAACTATATATTCAACAAGCTGTCGGCTTGAGAGCAGGGCCTTGAAAGGAGTCCCCCAGTACTGTTTTGCATCAAGGTAGGCGTTTCTCAGAGTAAATGGATCGAGGAGAGCCAGGCTATTGCTTACCTTCGTACAGAGCACAAGTGGACCTATACTGCCAAGGGCATGGGCAACTTTGGGTGGGAGGCAGATCAGGTCTTCTCTGCAAATTGGGCAAATCTCAACGGAGAAGGTGTGCTTATAATTGTAGGTGTTGCTCTTTGGATCATGAGAAACGAGCTGTTTATCAGACTTCGACTGGACAGGGACAGAATTGGATATAAAATCAACAAACTTGACAGCATGGCTGCGATTCCCAAAGAAGAAATCCACACCACGATCAGTCTCCTTGATGCGGAGGGCCCGTGCTGCCGCACCGTGACGAAGGATGAGCTGTTCGAGGTAGAAGAAGGTGCGGCGGTGAGATACGTGTTGCCGGAGCTGGACGGCCGCGACCCACTGGTCAGGATTGGCCTGGAAGCGAGAGCAGGAGTCGCAGAGGTGGTCGTGCTGGGTGAATTCGACAAGGTGAGATTGCTCGAGGATGGCTCCATTGAGGGCTTCCCGCTGGACCCGAAGGCGAAGTTTGATGCGCTTGGAATGGGGCTCAGTCCAGACGAACTCGGCGTGGACGATCCGGACATGGCGGGTGAGGGATTTGAGGCGGCGGAGGCAGAAGGAGAGGAGCTCCTTGGATTCGAGGTCCGCGCGGATCCATGTGCGCGGGGGATGTAAGTAGCTGAGGCACTCAGGACAGTGAATGAGGGAGGCATGGCGGGGGAGGCCCTCGGTGATATCGATGCGGGAGCGGAGGCAGCCGACGCACATGTTCGCCGGATTCGGCGCCATGGGTACGCCGCAGATGCAGCAAAGAACGGTGCCCACGGTCTGCGAGGGAAGGAACATGCCGGAAGCAGCCAAATCCGACATCGGCCTCGACATGGGTAATCCGAAACCTCGGGAGAGCGAACGATGAGTCGATGAGGTGACTGGATGGGCAGGTTAGAAGATAGGGTTTTGAATTGATCGGAGGGAGAAGGAAGGAGGAGATGGGACGATAGACGAAGTCGGAGGAAAAAGGGGATGGAGGCAGAGGGAGTCGCTAGGGTTCAAAGAAGAGAAATTGTACTAAATTTCATGCTAATCCTTAACTCAATCTAAATATCACATCTAACTTAAATTTTTTAATATATCAAATTAGCCTTTAATCTTTTAATTATTTCATAATTATATTTTTTTTACTTTAAATAAATAAATAAATATAACAAATATTTAGCAGTCTTAAATTAGCTAAAATTATGTTGACCTAATTAGGATACTGATTTTAAAAATTAAGTCAATTTTAAATTACAAATTTATCTTAAAATACTAGGAAGAGTTAGAACGGAGATTTGGAGTTTTTATTATTTGATTATGTTGGTGTGATTAATGACATATATGAGTAGATTTCAATTAGTAGGAGTTACAATTTTACGTGAATATTAAAATTTATTCGTAGTTTACTTAATTTTTTTCTAACTTTATATTAGTTTGCCCAAAAAAATGAACTCAGTTCAAAATTGATTGAATTTGTGTAAAAACTCGTATTTATAATTTTTTAAAATATAAATGAGAAATTTTATGTATATAACTATGTCTTAATAATTTATATGAAAAAGATGATTTAATAAATACAAATATAACATATAGAGGTTAATTTATAATATTATATTCTAATATATCTAAAATATATATTGTATATTTTTATAAAAAAATTATGAATTATAATTAAGCTCAATTAAACTCGAAAACATTTAGAAAGCTCAAATCATTCAATTTTGAGTTAAGTCTAACTCGCTCAAAATTGATTCAGCCCCTAAAAAGCAATTGGCCTCCTTTAGTTTGGGTTTTTTTGGATAACATAATTGGTACTTTAGTTTAAAATAATGTGAAAATAAGCTCTCAGTATTAGTAAAATTATCTAATAAAGAGTATTTTTTAATTATTATGTTAGATTAATATTATTTTTATTTAAAATATTAATGTAGTTTTTAAATTAATCAAGCTAGTCTATTAATTAAAAAAAACTATTATTCATTGTGTTTTTTTATTGATATTAATAAATTTATTTAGGGACATTTATACGGTGGACACATAAATTAAACTAATTTACGGATTTTACCATGAATATCAAAATATTACAGATATCATATCTAAAATAGCTATTTTTTTCGTTTTTCACATCCTGCGATAAATTCTATTTGAATATTTAACTATAATTAAATTTCAACAAAATCTCAGTCATTGATCGTATCGTTTAACTATCGACCTTCATGTTAGGGCATCACGGAGCTGCATTGGTTCTGGCGGCAGCATATTTACGCGAGGCGACAACTTATTCTCGCGAGACGACAACATAATCACGCAAGCATCACTCTACTATTTGCATCTTCTTCTTACGCGGGCATTACGAGCGAGCATCAGACCTTTTTGAGATTTAACTATGGTTAAATCTTCTGATAGAATTTACTGCAGGATATGAAAAATGAAAAAATAGCTGTTTTATATGTGATATTTGTAATATTTTGAGATTTATTGTGAAATTCGTAAATTGACCTAATTTCTATGCCCACCATGTAAATGTCTCATTTATTTATATATTATCTCAAATTAAAGAATCAATTAATTTTAAAATTAGAAGAAATTAATTATATATAAGTAAAAATTAGAAGAACATAATTGATGTCAACTCTATATAAATGTGGAATAAATATGATATTTGTGATGCTTTATGAGATTGATATAAATACCTTGCATCTCTATATATTAATTAGAAATTTATAGATTATAGAAACTTTCTGAAAATTTTTATGTATTAATTACACTTAATTAACAAAAATGCCTTGCATATTTATTAAAAGAATAATTTGTACGTATATTCTACAACAACAACAATAACTAAACCTTAATCCCACTAGGTGGGTCGGCTATATAAATCCTTTATTTTCATCAAAATTTTATCAAAGTCTAAGTAAATAAGATCACTCCTTATAGTTTCTTGTCATGTCTTCTTTAGTTTCCCTCTTCCTCTTTGTACACGGGCAAAATCTAATAACTCAATTTTTCCAACTAAAGCTTTAATAGGCTTATGATTTAGGTGTTCAAATCATCTAAACCGACTTTCTCTAAGTTTATCCTCAATTGGTGCAACACCAACTTTCTTTCGGATATACTCATTTTTTATTCTATCATTTCATGTATATCCACACATTCATCTTAGCATCCTCATTTCTGCAATATTTATTTTATTTATATTTTTTCTCTTTACAGGCTAGCATTTAGTACTATTTCTTATTGCTGGTCTTACTACAATTTTATAAAATTCATCATTGATTCTGAATGAGATTTTTTTATCGCACAACATACCAAAAGCATTTCTCCATTTTACCCATCCTGCTTGAATCCTGCTAATGACGTCATTATCTATGAGGACACGGATTTTATCCACGAGTCTCTCGATGAGGTTAACAATGAGAAACTAATGAAAAACATCATCAGAGACCTACACTGTTAAACTACCAAATTATAAGGACACGAGTGTTACAATGATTAAAGTATTGGGATCAAATTTTATGACAAAAATGAACCTAATCTTTAGCAGGGTCAAACTCTTGGACCCATCAGTAATTTAGCCTTTGTAATTTATATTGGTCTCCCTCATGATTGATATTGGACATAGTTCATTTAATGGGCTGGGCCCAATTATTCTAAGTCCACTCTAGCAAACACTAAAATAAATTAGCTTACATGTGAAACTTTTGTGATCATACATCATCTTAAATTTTTATTATTTTAATCTAAATACATGTATTACATCGGGCTATCAGCCTCAACTTTTCAACGGATTATTGAGTTCGGGCATTTGACCGCTCGAGCGTCCAACCACAGCGTACCATATATGCACAGGGAAGCTAACGGTGCATGTGGCGGATAAAAGTTGGGCACTAAAATTCAATTTTTTTTTTCATTGTTGCTCATCACTATGAGTCTCTTTAAGATTAATATTAGATAATCTAATGTTAGAGAGATAATTATGTGTGATTACGAAATTTTAGAGGTCACAAATAAAACTAGTCCTTTATTTAGGTTAAAGAATTTAAATTTCTTTCTGTGAATTTCTGAATTATAAAAAAAATTCCAACATTGGCTGTTTTTTTTGTTCTAATTTGGTTTGGTTCGGGTCACGTTCCAAATTTATTAGAACCGATCGGTTTGAGTTGGTTCTCGGTTTTATTGTTCGAGCAAACTGAGCTAGAACCAAACCAGATTAATAATTGATCATTAAATACTATATAATTAATTGATTATAGTCCTTTAACTAATGGGTTAATATTAACTTTATTTTTTACAAGTTGTTATGGATTCAAATTTGAAATTTATAGAATATAAAAAAAATTAAAATTTATAATTTTACCTATTTAAGAAAAATTATTTGATTTCAAATTATTTATTATTATATTTTTATTGTAATATAAGAATAATTTATGTTTTAAACTTGGAACTAGACCCAAACTGAAAAATTTGATTACTGAACCTATAGAACTCAGTTTAGTCGGTTCTATTCCAGTTCTTTATGTTGGAACCAAACTAAATTAAATCGATCTAAGTTGTACTCTTTTACTCGTAGAAATACCCTAAGAGGGAGTCACGCAACAAGACTATCAGAGTGCTATAGCCGAAAGCTGTAGGGCTTCCTTGAGAGAAAGAAAGCGATAGAACGATGACAAAAAGATTTACTCACGAACTTAGCTCAAAGAAGTTCAAATTCGGCCCAAGTGTGACATAAGAATCAAACCGTAGATCTTAATTAAAGCAAATAATTAGCTTTACGAGGTAAACCAATATATTATTTCAATATAAAAATATAGATTGACACTTCTTAAAGTTGTTTGCTTACATAAACTTTTGACCCTTCCTTTGCTGGCCCATTTGGCTCCATTACTTAAATTCTAAAAAGCTTAGTTTATTGTATAACTAAATTTTCTCACTTTTTATACATACATATATATATATATATATTGATAAGAATAAATATAACTATATTTACACTAAGATTTTTAGTGTAAGTACATAGAATGTAAACAATGTATTTGAGAAAATATAGAGTGAGTTATATTATCTACATAATTTAAATACTTGCATAAGCGATTTGTAATCACAAGTATCACAAATTTTAAATTTACGTAATACACGTGTAAGTTATAAGATCATATGATTTATTATTTCGCAAATTATACATAATTTATCATGTATTACTTATATGATTTGCTCATTTTATACTCACGAGTCAACCAATGTACGTGCTAGTTTGAAAGACATAAATATTTTAAATTAACTCAGTAACAAAGGAATAACCAACTTGTAGTATTAGTTTCGAGTCGAGTTTGAGAGAGTCGGATTAAACTCTCGAGTCAAATTTGATTCAAATCAATGAAATTTTTTTCAATCTCAAGTTAAATTGACTCTAATCATAAGTAATATTTGTTTACTTAAAGTATCTATAATACAATTAAATATATTAATATAATATTATAAGTTTATTAAAATATATTTTGTATATATTTATGCTTTAATCTCATTTTTGTTTGATAAATTTTTCTAATGAATTTTATAGAATATTAGTAAGACAGCAATATTACATAGTGTTAAATGCTAGCTTATAAAAAACAAACATACATATAAAATAAGTGTCACATAAATGAGATTGTTAAGATGAAAAATAAAAATAAAATATGTAAAAAGATTAAAATGAGTATATTTATAAGAAAATTAAAATAATTTTAATTAATGATAAATTTAAATAATTTGAACATATAAATAATACACTAATAATAATTTAAGTAAAAATAGTTAAGTAATTTAATTTTACTTATGTAAAAAAGAAGAAGGGGAACTAAGTGAAACATAACAAGATACTATTAAAAAAAATTTATACTTAAAAATAAATGATAATTTATTATTTAATAAAATGCGATGAAAATAAAAAATTTATATAGTTTATCTTATTTAATAAAATAAAATTTTAATTATTATTATTGTTATACTTTAATCTCATTATATTAAGCTATTATAACATATTCAAATAATAAAAAATTTATATTTATTTTAAAAATTTTTAAATATGAATAAAGAATAGATTATTAGCTAATGAAGTTTATTTCGGACGAATTAACTTAATATCACAAAAACATCAGATTAATTATCCGAGAGATTTACATACATATCCCTTAATTCATCTTGAATTACATATTAAATCCCTTGTTTTTTAATTTTATAACTTTACCTTCTAAATCATCCAAAAATAATATTTTGTATATGTTCATAATATTTTATATATACCTATTAAATATTCAAATAATTATAATCAACAATTTTTTTTTAAATTATGAGAAATGCCTAGATATGTTATTTTTTGGATGATTTAAAGTGAAGTTGTAAAATTAAAAATAAAGGGTTTAATATATAATTTAAGATGAATTAAGGGGTATGTATGTAAATGTCCCTAATTTTTTTTTTTTTTTGAAAATAACATCGAATCAATTTTAAATAAATTATAAATATTTTTCCAGTTTCGATTCCAAACAGCT
>KZ452015.1:3244675-3271716 GCA_002786265.1 Apostasia shenzhenica
TTACTTAAATTCTAAAAAGCTTAGTTTATTGTATAACTAAATTTTCTCACTTTTTATACATACATATATATATATATATATTGATAAGAATAAATATAACTATATTTACACTAAGATTTTTAGTGTAAGTACATAGAATGTAAACAATGTATTTGAGAAAATATAGAGTGAGTTATATTATCTACATAATTTAAATACTTGCATAAGCGATTTGTAATCACAAGTATCACAAATTTTAAATTTACGTAATACACGTGTAAGTTATAAGATCATATGATTTATTATTTCGCAAATTATACATAATTTATCATGTATTACTTATATGATTTGCTCATTTTATACTCACGAGTCAACCAATGTACGTGCTAGTTTGAAAGACATAAATATTTTAAATTAACTCAGTAACAAAGGAATAACCAACTTGTAGTATTAGTTTCGAGTCGAGTTTGAGAGAGTCGGATTAAACTCTCGAGTCAAATTTGATTCAAATCAATGAAATTTTTTTCAATCTCAAGTTAAATTGACTCTAATCATAAGTAATATTTGTTTACTTAAAGTATCTATAATACAATTAAATATATTAATATAATATTATAAGTTTATTAAAATATATTTTGTATATATTTATGCTTTAATCTCATTTTTGTTTGATAAATTTTTCTAATGAATTTTATAGAATATTAGTAAGACAGCAATATTACATAGTGTTAAATGCTAGCTTATAAAAAACAAACATACATATAAAATAAGTGTCACATAAATGAGATTGTTAAGATGAAAAATAAAAATAAAATATGTAAAAAGATTAAAATGAGTATATTTATAAGAAAATTAAAATAATTTTAATTAATGATAAATTTAAATAATTTGAACATATAAATAATACACTAATAATAATTTAAGTAAAAATAGTTAAGTAATTTAATTTTACTTATGTAAAAAAGAAGAAGGGGAACTAAGTGAAACATAACAAGATACTATTAAAAAAAATTTATACTTAAAAATAAATGATAATTTATTATTTAATAAAATGCGATGAAAATAAAAAATTTATATAGTTTATCTTATTTAATAAAATAAAATTTTAATTATTATTATTGTTATACTTTAATCTCATTATATTAAGCTATTATAACATATTCAAATAATAAAAAATTTATATTTATTTTAAAAATTTTTAAATATGAATAAAGAATAGATTATTAGCTAATGAAGTTTATTTCGGACGAATTAACTTAATATCACAAAAACATCAGATTAATTATCCGAGAGATTTACATACATATCCCTTAATTCATCTTGAATTACATATTAAATCCCTTGTTTTTTAATTTTATAACTTTACCTTCTAAATCATCCAAAAATAATATTTTGTATATGTTCATAATATTTTATATATACCTATTAAATATTCAAATAATTATAATCAACAATTTTTTTTTAAATTATGAGAAATGCCTAGATATGTTATTTTTTGGATGATTTAAAGTGAAGTTGTAAAATTAAAAATAAAGGGTTTAATATATAATTTAAGATGAATTAAGGGGTATGTATGTAAATGTCCCTAATTTTTTTTTTTTTTTGAAAATAACATCGAATCAATTTTAAATAAATTATAAATATTTTTCCAGTTTCGATTCCAAACAGCTGGCCCAGCCCTTAGATTGTTCTACTCATCACTTACCCTTTCCCGTCTCTCGCTCTCTCTCAGTCTCTCAGCACTCTCATGGCCGCCACCGCTGCCGCCACCGCCATGCTAGTTCTCGCCGTCCATTCCATCCTTTCCCCTCTCATCATCGCCAGGGAATCCCCGCCGCCGGAGACTTCCTTCATCTCGGCAGCGCCCGCGACCCTCCCAGGCAGCGACCCCGCAAGGCCGCCGGACATAATGCCGGACTTTCCCTCGCCTTCGAGCGGCGCCGCGCCGGAAAGCGCCCTTCCCACCATCCCCTCCAGCCCGAGCCCACCCAACCCGGACTCGCTCAACCCGGACTCGGCCTTCCCTCCCCTCGGCTCCTCGTCCTCCGCCTCCTCGTCTTCAGCCCCCTCGTTGGCAGCGCCACCGCAGTCGCCGGCCGCCGTCGTCCCGGCGTCTATTCTACTTCTCAGCGGTCTCACTAGCATGTGGTGGTTGAAGGTTTTGGGTCAGTGACTCAGTGAGTTTGGTTCAGTGCAAGTGGGTTTGTTGGGAATCTGCAGAGTTTTATTTATTTTACATTATTAAATGGATTTTGTTATGCATGACTATGATCTACCATAGGGATTCTTATTTTAATTTCAAATTTTCATATTAATTATTTTAATTTTGCATGAAAAAAAAGGAAATTATGCCATGTGCAATATTTTCCTTTTTATTCATAATAATTTATTTGCCCACAAAAAGCAAACTTTATCATTGTTGTATCATTTTTAGAATATTGTCCTTTTCCTCTTGTATTAGTGTGTGACCATTAGGGATGGCAATACATAATCTGACCCGTGAATTCGATTCGTGAATTCGACCCAAATCTGACTCCCAAATTTTAGGTATGGGTCATGAATTTTGACCCATTTATTAAATGGGTCGGGTTCGGGTTAGGCATAATTGAGTCGAGTAGAGTTCGGTTGGGCATTTATCAAAAAATACTCCATAAACGAGTCGGATCGATCGCCAACCCAACTCATTTATTAATCAGGTCGGGTTTGAGTCATGAATTTTGACCCAATTAATAAATAGCTCGAATTTAGGTTGAAGCTATTTGGATCGGGTCGAACCCGACGCCAAGCTATTTTGCCACCCCTAAATTGACCATGATATCATTGCTATATATTTCATTTCCGGAGAGAAATTTAACAGAAAATTTAAGATTAACTTATATTTGGGTTTTTAAAGTTAGGCTGTTTTAGGTCATTAAATTTCTCATTTTTTTTTCAAATTTAATTTTTATAATATTAAATAAAAATACTTATTATTTTTCTATCTATTTGAAGGTAATTTTTTTATTATTGTAGTATCTTAGAATACGTCATAAAATTAAAAAATATCACCGTTTTGCATACAATCTGACAACTGAGATGCAGTATTCTTTTGTATAGTTAGGCTGATTCGACGAAAAAAAAAAAAAAGTAAAAACTATGATATCTTAGATTGACAATAAGTAAATTATCTTTTTAGTAATTTCACAGTAATCTATAAATGGAGAATTATTTAGGAGATCACATCTACAAAAAGCTGAAAAATTAAAAGTATGTATGAAACTTAAATTAGTAAAAAAAAAAAATTAAATTGAATGATTGAAAAATTAAGAAAAATCTATATAAAACATAATTTTACTCTAAAGATGCCACAGTAAAAGATTAATAAGAGTAGCTTCTCCATTCGATGTTTGCTTGGATGGGCGCGATTTGTGTAGGCTTGTTCGTAGACGATGCCGATTCCAAATAACATTTAGGTTCGAGTAAAAATCGGTCAGATCATGGCGGGTCAAATTTTTTGATCGAGTTTTGAGTCTACAAAAAAATTCTCACCTAGTTTTCTATCAAATCACCAACTAATCTTTGAAATTGTTAAGTTAGAACAAGTAGAAATTAGATAATCGTTGAGCATGCTTTGAATTTCTATCATTTTTGGAAAAAATATATGATTTATATAATTTTGATATTTTGCTCGTAAAAGGCATTTGATTCGATGTTATGTTATATTAAAAAAAATTATAAAATTATAAAATTATCAATCAGATGATATCTAAATATCATTACGTCTAGATAATATAACATAACATCAATGTAGTATCGAACCAAACACTCCCTTAAAGCAAGGTTTTCAAAACTGGACCGAAGATCGAACCGGTCAATCGACCGGTTCATGGTTTTATCGGTTCAACCGGTTGAACCGTGATTCAACCGGATGACTTAATAATTACATCATAATTAAATATAAATTTTCTAAATGTGAGATTAATTTTTAAAATATGATAAAAAATATTTTGAAAAAAAATAATACAACTAATTTAAAAAATTTACTACCACAAAAAATATATAAAAAATTAAAAAAATAAAACAAAATAAATACAATTATTTTTTTGTCAATTTGTCATTTAAAATACTCTCTTTTATAACAATTCGAAATAAATTCATGAAAAAATTAATAAATCAATTAAACATTCATTATATAAAAAATTATTATTCAAAATATAATATTAATATTAAAATATTAATGCTCAAATATCAATGTATAAAAATAAAATAAGAAACTCAAATAATAATTCCGGTTTGACCGGTTTGTTCGGTTTGACGGTTGGACCGGTTTTTACCGGTTCAACCCGGTTTTTACCGGTCCAATCCGGTTTTTAGCGAGTGACTGAAGTTAGGGTAATTAACTTTATTTCACATCATTTACAATTTTTAATAAAAAAATTTCTCTCTTTTACTTAGGTGACACTGCTGCATACCAACAGTCTCATGTTTTACTGAAGAAAATAAACTTGAGTTAGAGAGAATTATGCTGCTGTTTATATATGATATAAAATAAAATTATTTTTAAAATTTAATAACTATTTAATATCTTAAAAAAATGTTTTTTTTTTGATAGATTAAGACTAAGACTTGTACGTGAAGTACAATAAATTTATTTATTTTTTAAAATTTACGTTGAAAGTGAATATAATAAAATAAAATTATGAGATTTTTCTTTTTGGAAAGCGGCAAATCGTGACAGTACATTACTCAAACGTTGAAAGTCAGTTAATATCTCATTTGAGAATATTGTAAAAGTTAATGGAAAGGGGAATACCATGCTATTAACTTTATACGAGTATGATGTTCATAATGCGATCAAGTATAAGGTCCAATTATGGTATACCTCACGGTACTTGTGATGGTGTCGTGTTTTTGACCTCTTGCTTATTGTTGAGATGCATTCAAAATTGCATAGCCTCTTACAAGAAGCTTTTTTGGTCTTTGATAGTCGTATATGTTACATCGCTTCTGTGGTATCTAGGCTCGCTACTGCTATTTATTGCTCCTTGTTATCTTTCATCTTGTTGGCTCTTAGTTTCGAGTCTATAGCTACGATTGTTGTTGTGAATGCTCCTTAACACACTTTGTTGTAGTTTATCTAGAGCCACGAAATTTTGAGAGTTTTTATGGCTCAAAACAAGGTTATGCGTTGCTGAAAAGTGGGCAGCCCTTGAAGGATTGAAGGCTATCACATGCGATACACCAAGGACTATGGGTATTTGGCTTGAGGGAGATTCTATGGAAATCTTGCAACTTATTTTCCATGAGTTGGAGCGTAATGAAGATTCCCACAACCGAACAGACTTGCAGAGCTATTGCTTGGATCACCAGCAATATGGAGTAGTGGATAGACTGTTTCGAGGATCCAACTTCACTTCTCGGAATCCTATCCTAGCTAATATTGTGAACATCTTATTGTCGTTTACTGCCTCCAGAGTTAGTTATATACAACGTAATAACAATAATGCGGCCGACTTTTTGGCACACTATGCGACACTAGGTGATTTTTATTCGGAAATTGATATGGCGCTTTCCAATGACTTTTGTAACATTCTCAAAATAGATGTTAAGTGACACTGGAAAGCTTATAGTTTCTTTATTATAATTTTATGGCATTGCCACTTTTCAAAAAAAAAAAAAAAACAAGGTTATGCAATTTTGAATGCATCTCTTTCACATATTTAACTAAAAAAATGTCTTAAAATTAAGTTTGTTTGAATATATTTGCAAATTAAATTAAAAAATGGTTGAAATGTGAATAAACAGGAGGATGAGAATTATGTAGAATCAATAAAGAGAACAGGCCAAAGGAGAGCTGTTACTTTTCTGTCAAAAGTAGAAAGAAGGCCTTCACAAGGCCTACTAACAGAAAAATGCAAAAAGTGTGCTCCTCTTGCTAGAAGTTCTAGAGAAGATTATAACACTTTGTGACAAAAAGGACAGTCCAAAATGTGTGAAAATAAAGCAATTTTTAAGACATATTTCAAGTATTTAACATAATACAAGAATGATAATAAACATCAATAACAACTAAGTTTTTATTATGAGATCAGTTATATGTATTATTTATTTCTATTAAACTTTGCCAAATAATAAGTTCGTGTTTATCTTTAAATATGTAAGGTCACTTTTGATAGTTTCCTATCATGTTTTATTTGATTTTTCTTTTCATTTTATATGAATAAAAAATAATAGTTAAACTTTCTTTATTGGAGTTTTCGTTGACCTACAATTTTCAAATTATATAAGC
Source organism: Apostasia shenzhenica (assembly GCA_002786265.1). Taxonomy (NCBI): domain Eukaryota; kingdom Viridiplantae; phylum Streptophyta; class Magnoliopsida; order Asparagales; family Orchidaceae; genus Apostasia; species Apostasia shenzhenica. The sequence continues at coordinate 3,250,923 of KZ452015.1, forward strand.
CAACTCTTTCTGAGTTTTTTTTTCAATTAAAATTATTCTAATCTTCTTATAGATATACTTATTTTTTATCTATTCTTTTATGCATATCCACTCATCTATCCACTCATCTCTATGATACTTATTTTATTTATATATTTTTATTTTATAAAATAATATTCAGTACAATATAATATCATTGATCTTCTATAAAATTTATCTTTAAGGTTAAATAGAATTTTTTTGCCACATAATACTCTATGAGAAATATTGTGAGAATTATAATCTAAGATTACTTCAAGATGTTCAAAACATAAATACTAAGAAATAAATTCTGTATATATAATTATAGCTTCTCTGAACTCAATAAGAAAGAAACTTACCGTGAAATCAAATTTCAGACCACACTATTATTGTAATTTTCACTTGAAGTCAGAAAAATTATGTCGAGGAATGAAATAAAATAATTCATGTATACAATCTCGATCATTAAAAATGCTCATGCATATAATTGTAACTTCTAACTGTCATCAATGTAATTAACTTACATTTTTATCTCAAATCTCAGGATTCATGTAAATTAAATTACGTTTAAACATATAATACAGTAAAAAATCCAAACAAATCTAGTCAAATATTCTAAAAATATTTCATCTTACATGTCCAATCAACATTTTTTATGTTATATATTGCATCTTATATTTTGAGAATTGAACATATGATAGTGTGCCTTATTTGACAAGTTAAATTAACCAAATTAACATTAACTAAACAGATCATACCTTACAAAAATTTCAAGTCTAAAAATTAATTATATTTTATATTATACGTATATTTTAAAATAAAAAATAAAACTAATTTCATATTCCACTTAATAATTAATTTTATTTTACATAAAATACAGAGATAAGTATCATATTTAGGGACAATTACATGAATATCACGATAAAATTACATTTATATATTAATTATTATTTAAAATTCTATAATTTTTAATATTATAATAATAACTTCTATTACGACAACAATCACAGCAATTATGAGTAATGCTTGACGGCTAATAGTACGATAGCCAGCAACTAACAATGGCAACTACCGTATCGTGATTAGTTGTGGTCAAAATATATTACTGAGTGCCCAGTAGAGTGCCTACGAGACAATTCTCAGTGAACAATAATCTATAATCAACTATTTAACGTATATTTTATTTATTTTTGACATGTATTAATTTGAAGGACGTGTTAAGATTATAAGATGAAATTAATATAAATACATTTTGAAGAATTGATTTTTTAAATAATTTAATCGATGATATGCTCTTAATTAACTACTTTGGGAATATAAAAATAATTAATTAAAAGTTACTAAAATTGAGCAATTTAAGGTTAGAGAGAGAAGACGGTGACGGAAATATTTTAGTGCTGGGGACATGTGACAGTGTGTGAGGCCATGGAATATGCCAGGAAAGTAGAGGAAGAAAAAGATACCGAAAGGGACAGCCATGGCCGCCTCTGATTCCCGGCCCGCTGACGCTTGGCAGCTTCTGCACGTGCAAATGCTCCCCATCCTCCTTCTTATCTACCTCTAAACGCTGGAAAAAAAAAAAAAGAAAAATAGCCGAAATAATTTAGTAGGCATTTAATTGTTATTTTAATATTATGTATATAATAATTTCATAATTTTTTTAAAAATTATCTATAGGCATCACCAAACTAAATGACTATTTTCTATAGATAACATGACGTAACATCAAACATCCCATTAAATAAACCTAAGTTATTTGTTATTACTGTTCATCTGAAATCTTTTTTGATTGTTTTGGACTGATAGATGTGCAGACTGAGAACAAGTAACAGGAACTGTCGCTGTAAATACTATGATTTATGAATATAAGGATAACTATAACAAACAGGGCACAAAATAGAGAGAGATTCAAAATTCTGGAAGCACATGTAGCTGTTAGAGATTAAACAGGTTTTGGAGGAGGAGTAGGAGATCAATTTCTAGTAAGAGTTACATACATCGACGATGGGAACAAAATTCCATATAATGGATGCCAAACTACCAAAAAAAAAGATTAGATTTTATAAGTTTTTAAATATATGGTTTATAATAACCAGAATCATTACCTGCTACTTGTTGAGGTGAGTGTTTGCCGCAGACATTGACAGACTGCAAAACTGCATTTACCATAAGATAATAATAAGCTCAAGATTTGGAAGGAAAAAATACAAAAAATGATGATATGAGGAAGTTACAAGCATCATAATATCCATGAGCAGAATGCACTGAACAATTTCAACACGCGGCAGCGCCATGAGGGAAAAGAATCTTACATTAGGGTTTTATATACACGTTAACATATATAACCCTGAGCCATCATAGCCTATATGTACTCCCTCATCAAGCTATTAGAGGATGAGTGTGTAGTGGAGCATCACCCTATTTTGCACACTCTTCTGGTGGATGGTAAATGTTACCCACCCTAGCTGTTCGAACTTGAGATCTCGTACTCAGACTCGAATGATCTCAGGTGCCAACAACTCACATGTTCATTAGAGAGATTTCTATTTTTTCGTTAAAGGCAAGCTCAGGCTTGAAAGCCTGGTACCCAAGGTTGCTCCTCTGGGGCTTTTCTCCGAGCTTCGATTAGGAAAAAGTGACCTATCAGCTATCCCGAAAAGTAGTCACAAAACTACTAAAAAAGGGTTGTAAGTATCTGCACCTTCCCCAAAAATTATGTGCCTGAAATGTTTCCTTTGCTTTGTAGAGTGGGTCGATCCACCCCACATAAACCAATTGGAGTCACTAGTCACAAAGATTGGGGGAGACAGAACTCATTAGGCCACTATCCCCCTCAGAATAAATAGAAGCGGGCCTTGTCCGAAGGTCTGAACACCTGTACAGTATCATGACGGAGCCGAACCCCTTTCTAAGAATGGGAATATGAAAGTATTGTGATCCTTACTACCCAACAGCATGGGCAAGAAGAGTCCAATGTTGACCTTCCTTGCCCACCCTAATACAAATTCACTGCCTGGGATCATCCTCGGGCGAGCAAGCGTTTGACCAAAGGGTTGTGTGAAGTACGGGAGCCTTCGTTTAAGAAGGCAAGGGTCATAGGATCTAGGTATGGTGATTTTACTGTTCCATAACTTTTAGGTTTTTCCAACCCTTGTTTTATGATAATTTTACTGTCCTAAAGAGTTCTTCATAGTTCACATCCATTGGCCTCTGATTAGAGAAATTTTCAGCAATATTTCCCTTTAGAAATTGAATAGTGTGGTTTGATATTGCCGCTGAAGATGCCACCATCCAAGTGAGGACATACCATCACAGTCCAACAAATAGCTAAATCTTCTTTCTATTTGGTCACCAATGGGTGCCACCATAACCTGCTTTTTCGACCAAATCAATTAACATCGAGGAGGCGCCAATTTCACTCAATCCATTCAAACCTAACCATCATTGGGTTGCCACCACAGTTGACTTTGCAATCAGATTTGAGTGTGGGGATCAAATGGGAATGGCTGGGATTTCTGCTTCATCGAACTTGTGCTCTGACGATCAAGGAAGGGAAGTCGGGAAAGCTACACCCTATAAATTAGACTTTATAGGTCGCATAATATGCCTCTGGTTTGTTAAGAGTTATAAGCTTAAAGTGTTACTCTTAATTTATTTTTGTTGCTCTACCAATGAGCAAACTTTTGTAGGTGTCCTATTCACACTGTAGATTGGTTATGCGGTTTTGCCACATTAGCCTGATGAAGATTCTAAAATTTCTTTTTTCTTTGGGAATTTCTCTGATCGAAATCAGAGAGCTGAAATCCTCCTCGTAGGGAATCTTCCATCTAATGGTGGGATCAGCTAATGGAATGTCATTAACTTAGCAGATTGAATTTACTTAAAGTTTTCTTGAGCCTTCGTTAAACAAATTCCTTTGTCGATGATGCAGTTCCTTCAACGGGCTGTTTCTTTGTTGAAGACACTTTTCCTTTTATTTGTTTATCTTCTTAACTCTTAATTTTTAGAGGTAAAACAATAATGTATTGTTACTCCACGGTAGCATATTTATCATACAGCTTGTGCCTAAACGTCTATGATGAAATTTTAGAATAATTTCCTACTTGTTTATTGTGCAAGTTCTCAGTCCTGAATGTTAATGTATCCTTAGGACCTTCAATAATGTTTCAAAGATAATGGTTAGTGATAATTTTTTTAGGGTGTTACCAATGCTCATGAGTGATTCGACCTAATGAGGCACTTATGGGAAACATTTTTTTTGAATTAGAAAAACATGAGTGTGAAGGTAGGATTAGTTTTGGTGCATCCCGTCACCAGTGTTAGAGGCCTACTAGTTCTGTTTGTGCATAATTGAATGCTGGTGAGAATGGAGAAAGGCTTAGAATATGATTCTCGAGCAATGTTGTAATTTGCTCAAAAGGTATTGAGAAGCAATTAGCCTGATGTACTTGAAAAGCAAATCAGAGGTATACGAACACAAACTTTTAGTTATGCCTACAGGTTTATATGTTGGTCTCTATACTAACCTTAATTGGTTTTTAGTTTAGTAGTCCTCTAAAGCATGTGTTCGTGGTTGCGCCAAACATTCGCTTATAAAATAGTAATAAAGTTTTGGGAACTTTTTCATGGTTTCTCCATTAGTGTGAATGAAAGATGTTGGAAAATATACACTTTCACTAAGGGAGGTGTTCGACAATACTTCATGAAAGGGTATGTACACCTATAACTGTATCATATATAGAGACCGTTTCTCAAGATATATGCGTGACAAATTAATTAAACTAAAATATACTTAGAGATAAGATCTTCCTAAAAATCCAATTTTCATAGACATTTGAGTCAGTGTAGGATGTTCCTATCAAATAGATCACTGATTGTCTACTGCAAACATTATCGTGAGAAATTTTGAGAAATGCGACAAACATTTCCACTGACACAAAATATATCTATTATACATATATTTCAACAAATAGTAATATCTATAGCCCACTCCACCTAAAGGTTGATATATATCTATGTGTGTGTGTGTGTGTGTACATATATATATAAATATATATATGTAGAATTTACATATAAGATCTTGGATATACATAAGTACATCAAAGTCCTTAATAGCATAATCAGTAGTAGAGAAATGGGTCAAATCCGGAACCAGCCATCCTAAATCTGATAAAAGACATATCACATACAATAAGGCTATTTCGGATTTGACTCAGACTGGTATTTGTTGAGTTTGGACCCAAATAACCAAGCATTTCCAACATTAAAATTTCACACATAATTAGAAGCTAGGCAAAATATTCATAAATGATGCATAGAACTAGGCCACTAAACAAACCACAGCAACTTTAGCTCCTACATCTACATATATGTGAACATACATACATGTATACATACATATATATGCATTAGATCATGTCTCAAATATGGAATCTGGGTTGAATATGTACCTACCTGGAATTATCAGAATGATTCTTGTCCATTTTTGGGTCAGAGAGCAGCATCATCTCTTTAGACGGTTTACCTAGCTGGGTTAGGACTCAGGCAGAAATCTGGTTGATCCAATTCATCCAACTCATTTGTAGGCCTACTCAACAGACTAGCATCCGGCATGCTACAAATCCTATAATCACATAAGATAGTTATGATTACATACGTAAAGCAAAATTTGAGCAAACGCATATATGTTAACCAACATGGCATGAACATCATAGGTCAGCTCAAATACAGTGAGGTAATCGCTGCAGCTCTAAGCCTAATATCCTGGCAGCTTCTGAAATGCCAGGTTCACGAGAATTCTTAAAATCTGAAAGGAGGGCTTCAATCCGCATGACGTCTGGCATAGATATAGCAAGTATCATTGCCTGTGACAAGTACTGCCTACAAGAAAAGGCAAGAGCATACAGCAAGCGCAGTAACATAGACACAGGGGCAGTATCTTTTAAGCAGTTGAAGATATAAGTAATTTTTGAAAGATTTGCCAGAAGGCCCATAGTAGCTTCTCTAGGTGCGGCTTTAACCAACAAGATGACACATTCAGATGCCAAATTAGCAATTTGTGAATCAGAACTCCCAATCAGCTCCAAAAAACTGCTCATATTGCAACTGAAATCAGATATATCCTGGATACAGTGCTGTTGATCAACATCAAAGCTAGTGCTGAAGGCATCATCTTCCAAGAGAGCAGGTTTTTCACAAATAGCTGATCCTTTATTCGTTCCTATTGCATGCAAAACAAATGCTTTGCAAAGAGCCAATGTTGGTACGAGAAAATCTTCCATTCCTTTAGTGCTCACAAACTCGAGAAGATTTCCAATCCTTCTGACAACAGCCAAATTAGATAGTATCTTAGCCTCCATCTCAGGAGCAGATGCCAGTGCCAGGCAGAGCTTGACATTGTTCACATTTGCATTTGAAAGGTCATTCAACAGAAACTCAAAGCACTGTGACACAGTTTTAAGATGCAAGATATCTGAAATTTTGATATAATTAAACTCAAGGAGCATCAGTAATAGCTTCTGAGCATACAATGGAATTGGATCTTCATCCTCAACAAAATAAGGATAAAGCGGGAGAAAGTGAGATTCAGATATCATGTTCAAGTCCTTCAATACTTGCCCGTCCTCATTTTTCAAGATATCAAGCATGTCATTCAAAATCACAACCATCACGTCAAATAATATTTTGAGACACAAAAATCTAGCACCTCCATCTTTGTTACCCTTGTATAAAATGGCAAGACTTGGAAGAATTTGACTGGTGAAGATCTCAGGATCATCAAAAATGGCAGATGGCTCCTCAGTGATTGTTTCAAGAATTTGCAGTAATGTTATCTGGAAATCATCTCTTCCCTGCATGTTGTTCAAAACCAAATACAAATCTGTCAATGTCACATAAAACCTTTAAGGACTAGGAAAGATTTTTAAAAACTACACGAGAATGACTTTAGATATTATAAAATAGTAAAAGCTTTGAACAACAAAGAAAATACCAACAAGCAAAACGTATTTACAAATAAAATAAACAAACTGGAAAAAAAAACAGCCTAATGTAGCTGTACCTGAAAAGGTACCTCTAAAAGCTTAATGAGATTTGCCAACTGAATAAGAACATGGCTGCTGACCACCCTGTGCTTGAAGGACGGACTACCAAGAAGATGTAAAACAGCAGGAAATAGATCAGATGTGCTTTTTGTGTTGCTACGTCCAGTCATAGCAGTTGCTATCACATGTCTTTTGCCTCCCATAGTCTGCTGAATATCTCCAGAAACAGTTTCAAGAATTCCAGGTACTGTGGAAGAAACTAATTGCACAAAGGCCTCAATGCACTGTTGGAGGTAGGGATCCTTCTCTTTAACCAGCCTGTCAACTGTGGATAGCAATTTAACGTTGCAAAGAAATTGAGGAAGCCATCTCCGACTATTTTTACAGAGAAGGGCTACAAAAATAAGGGTTTTTCCTCGTAAAACCACATTTTCTTGCTCGATAAGCAACATGAGGCCTGGAACCAACTCATCCACCAGAGGAAAAAGGTGCCTCCCTATAATTGAAAATACACGGCTGCTTAGGATTGCCATGTTAAGCAGGTTCAGACAAATTTGTTTTTCACGGGGAGTTCGTTGGCTTCCCTTACTTAGGGAAGATGCAGTGTCTTTGATTGAAATCTTTTCAAGGATCAACTGAATGCATGGCGGGCAGAAATGAGCCAAACGGACCAAACAAGATCCAGCAATAAGCCTTGTGTTCTCCAGCTTGCTTGTGGCTCTATAGATGTAGGAAATATTAGCAATAATATCATGGCTTGCAAAACGAGATGTCCAATCCTTCCCTTGACTGCATATGTTCTCGATTGTTTTCAATGCATACAACTGAGTTACATCATCCTCTCCCTTTCGCAAGACGGAAGATACCAATCCAATTAGAGAATTTGAGACCTGTTTAGGTATAATCCATTATGGATAACAAAATTTGTCCCAAAAAATAGGAAAACAAACTTCAAACATAAGAACAGTAGTTACAACAATACATAGTATTTTGCATTCAACTACAAGAACATAAAAAAAATCCTGTAATCAGACAATCATTTTTTTCAGGCAAATCTGACATCATCTGACCTTAGGAGTGCATGATAAACTTTTAGACAACATTAGCAAAATAAATGTTATGTAAGCTAGAAGAAGCATCTTTCATTGCATAAATATAATGGACTACATTACTTGGACATGGGAGCAATATAACCTAACAAAGAACTTAATGAAGGATGCTGCATGGGTTGATTCACAACAGTTTAATTAAAATATTGTAAATAGATCGAAAGATTGCTCAAGTTAGCAAACACAAAAGATCATATAATCACTCAAGTTGCAAAGACAAAGCAGCCAGAAAGAACAAACAGTAAAGATGGCATAATAAAATACTGACTTTCCAACTAGAAGAATATCGTTTATCATTTGATGGTGATTCAGAAGCACAGTTATCTTTCTCAACAGAATCTTTAACTGTAGAAATGTAGAACATTAACTCTCCTAATGCAGCCATACAGAATCTCCTGGTTTTGTCTTGCTTCTCTCTCAGTCCATGTCCAAGTGCATCTAAAATACCAGAACTAGCCAAATCCGCTTCAATGTATGTAGAATGACGAATTAACAAGCCTATTAATGAAGCGATATGTGAATGCAAGACAACCATCTTAGGATGACGCAGCATCTTTATGAGTGAAAGCATTATGGGTCCATTAGTAATGATGTTAGCCGCGTCAGAATTCATGCTTAGTATTTCTAAATATCTAATAATTTTCTCTAAATGCTGAAGGCTTCCATTCAGACCACGAATGATTTGACTATTAAGTGCACTTAACTGATCAGGAAGCAACTTTACATATTCACATGCAGGAACTACTTTAAAGGATAAAGATGGCATAGCATCTGATACTTTGATTGCTTTGCGGCTTGGCATCACAGGCCTGACTGAGAGATCACTTGGATGCCAAAGTATTTCAAATATTTTGCTTGAAATGGCAGAAGGCTCTGAATCAGGGGCAGTCGCTGCAGTTGTACTATTTTGTTGACCCTTTCTTTGGACATAAATACCAGGAAGAATTTTATTGATTTCAGATTTTTCAGAATAAGAATCCTGCTCATGTTTATTCTCGTCCCCAGGCAAGGCAGGAATGTCATTAGCAGTTGTTACTTGATGTTCAGCATCAAGCTCTGTCTCTTCAGTTTTCTGATTGTTGTTCAAGTTGGGAGATTCTTCACTGGGGCTAGAACCATGATTCTCAGAAACACCAGATTCATCAGGTGCATCATCTTCAGGAATTTCACTAAAATCAAGTTCCAAGTCGTTGTTGTCAATTTTTACCTCAGCATCATTCCCATGAGTGCTGGTCATGTGCCGCCTATAGTTTTCCTTTTCATTCTCTCTTTGAAGATTTAATTTTGCCACCCTTGAAAGTCTAAGCAAATTAACACCCTTGAGAATATTTTTGGCAACATTCTGCTTACCATTAGCAGCAGTTTGTGCAGTTCTGTTTTGTAATTTCCTGGAAACATTTCCACTTTTAAGAGGCATCTCAGTTGATTTATTTTGTGTAGAAGAATTATCATCCATAGGTGTTCCAGTTGCATTTCTCTGATTAGCTTTAGTAGGTGTTCTTTGCTGCGACGGTCGTTCACCAATTCTTTCGGTGAGACATAATTTAGCAGATTGTTCATGCCTGTTACTGAAAGCAGGCTGAGGTAGAGAGACAAAATTAAACTTTGTTTGCCAAAACCTATGTTCACAAAGTTGATGCCAATCTAACCTTTCTGCCGGATCTTTCATTAACAAACTTGTGACCAAATCCACAAAGGAGTCTGATGGTTTACCGGGAAAATCTGGTGTAGGATCTAAGAGAATAGAGTTTGCTAACTTAGTAAACTCATTTCCTACAAAAGGGGGTCTTCCAGCATAGCATTCATACAATACACAACCCAAAGCCCAGAAATCAGAAGCATAAGAATTCACCCCTCCATCTTTGAAAAGCTCAGGAGCCATATAGCAAGGTGTACCTCGCTTTGGTTGAGGAACCTGACAAAAACATTCTAAATTGAATATATGTGACAGAAGAAACAAGTGTTATGTGAAAATATTGAATATTAATAAAACCTTTTCAAATGCATAATTAAGAAAACCCCACCGTGGTATGAGAGCTTTCCTCTATTGCACTTAACCTACTAGCCAATCCAAAATCACATAGCTGCAAGCTCAATGAAACAACAGGACAATTAATCACAATTCCAGAAATAATGATGAAAAGTTCTACGATATAGTTAAAGATGTTTAGTACCTTTATATGTCCATTCTCATCCAACAGAATATTTGATGGTTTGAGGTCACAATATATAATCCCTTTAAAATGAAGGTATCTAAAATTGATCAACATTATTAGCAAATACTTATACAATAAATTAAACCTTTGAACTATAGAAGCCAGTTGGACAATCAGAAAAGTATTTACTGTAAAGCCTTGATGATATCATGAGCCAAGTCATGTATTGATTCTTCTGGAAGACGGGCATCCTACGGAACATTTCAAGATAAATAATCCATAAACATCAGCATACTGATCTAAAGAACTAATGTCCCATAATCATGTTGACTAGTTTCCATCGTCAATTCAAAAAGCAAGGCGTTTGAGTGATATGACAGTAATCCCAAATCATTGCAAGTAGAACATCATAGAGCACACAAGAGAAATCACATAACATAACTAAATAAAAGGTACAAGCAAAGTCATCAACCATAAAAGAACTTTCTAATGAATCACATGATGTTCAGGGATAAATGAAAGTTGTCTATGAACATTAAGGTTCTCTATAGCTTTGCTTGCAATAGAGTTAAGATATAATAAGGAGCAATTTAGATGATTACAATCAAAAAAGTGAAGCTGTCCATCCGAAAAGGATGGTTAATGTACAAAGTTTCAAATTCGAGTGCACTAAAAGGTTTGAAGCAAGGTTACATGGATAGCTAGCAAAAAACAGTTGACACTATTCCTCCTGAACAATTGAGGATCTGTTGATTATAAATCACTTACTAGCCATAAGTGTATCTTTTGGTCTCTATCCCACATGCTTAAACCACATAATCCTACAATTATCTAACTCTAGCCATTTAGCATAGTCATGTTTCAATCTCAACATTTTCATATTTGCAACACAACATTTGTTTCGAGTGAATTCATTATTTGCTATGTTGTTATATTTTCATTTTACATTTGAGCCACCCAACTAACTTTGTTAATGATATCTACATGCCACACCTGTAAGTAATAAAAAAAATCTGAAACTATCACACCAGGCATTACATAAATCTCCATCATTATTGATTAGCAAGAATAAAAATTAACGCAACTAAAATACAAGTCATGTAACGAATCTTCAATGCCCTTTTGATCCTTATTCTAACTTTGTGTTTATCTTCGAGTAAACATCACTTGCTAAAATTATACCATCTGCAAATAGCATAACTAAGGTACCTACATTTGAATATTCTTATAAGCACATGATTACTAATATCAAAGCATTCCCTTCAAGGCACCTCACACATGATAATGCTAAAAGACTGTTGTGGTCTGCCAAGAATCTCCTCAAAAGTGATAAAGAGGTTAGAAACAAGTTTATTGGTTATATGCCTAATTTAATATATTATGAAGTACTGGCAAAGAATTTGAGAGGAAAACTCATATTTAATTCAATCCTTTACAAGGTTTTATATACAGAGAATAGACAAAATTTGGAAGAAAAAGGGGCATTTACATACAGAACATAGAATTATGAGAAAATTACGACTTCCACACTAATTTCCAAAAAATTAGTGAAAACTTTACTAAACTCCAAATCTCATGCCTTAACACCAAAACTAAAACCTAAAATCCTAAACTACCTCTGAATTATTTTAAATTAAATATTGAATCCTAAATCTTAAAAATTAAAAGATAAGCCTTAAAAACAAAATTTTAATTATTGTTAATTAAGCTTATATAATTAACTTTAAATTCAATATAATAATATGAAAGCCTCTATTATAAAGTTACGAACTATACATCATAAGGTAAAAAATATTTGAAAATATTTAATGAGATTTTCACTTGTGAAATCTATAGTTTTCTGAGAATTCTGTGTCCCATATGTAAATGTCCCCCAAAAAAACTTCAATTAGGGAATCTCTAGTGTTGAAGGATCCCTAAGAAAAGGAAATCTTAAGGAATCCTTATAAAATTGAGAATCCCTATAAAAAATTTTATTTTAAAATATACTTATCATATGACATGTCGGGTTAAAGTTAACAAGATTAATTTTAATCTGGCTAAACAAACACAAGTGAATCTTCCAAGCCAAGCTCTCAACGACTATTTGAAGCCATATAATTAGTTTGCAACTTTGCAAACCTTGTTAGTTGCAACATTTTTAATGTACCTAGGTGGGGTCTTCGTATTATTAAAGTAGAGATTTCGAAGAGTTTCGCTACCAAGCGACACACGGCATGCAACCAGTAGGAAGGCAAGGGGGAAGAATAGAAGAGAAGAAAGAGAGAATAAAAGAGAGAAGGCACAGAGAATACGAGAGAGAAAGAGATAAAGAGAGAACTGCAAGTAAAGCACAAAAAATTTTAGGTGACTCAGAAAAATCCTCTTATGTTTATTGACTAATCTAGTTCAAAGTTCACTATATCCAGTAAGATAAGTCCATTGAAGGTGGCTACAATGTTGGGACAATTGAGATAAGGTGCAGTTGAGAGAAGTCTAACAAAAAGGAGCCACTTTTTTAGCTTAAGTTCTGATACTTATAACCTCCATGGGGTTACTAATGGCAAGAGTTTTCTACTTAGGTTTAACTAAGGGATGTGAGGTGTCAGCAAGAACGACAGATCTGGCTATGTAAATCCAAGATGAAGACATCGGAATAGAGGTGGGCACCGATTGGGTCGGGTTAGGATTGAGTCGAGTCACTTTAGGCTAAATTCAAAAATTTGGTCGGGTCCTAATCAATGGTCGGGCTCAAATCAATGGTCAGGCCAATAGATTATGTCTAACCCAAACTTGGATCGAGTTGGCCCAAGATATATTAATTATCATAGCTTTTAGTAATAGCTTAAATTTTCTATTACTAGAGTTCTATTACTAGAGTCGTGTTCTTGTAACCCAGTAGAAAAGAAACTTGTCTAAAAATCAGGGAGTCTCAGATTCAAACCATATTAATTATTGTCATAATTTTCGAGGTAAGAGAAATTGTGGTGTAAAGGGGGTTGAATCTTGTAGCTAAGCAGATGATAAGCTCATGAATAGCCCCAAAGTAACATTTGGAAGATCTAAGAGGGAGACCTTTGAAACCCTTTGGAAACATCAAATATAGATAGCTAAACCTAAGTAAATGTACCTTAGGAGTATCCAACGATAAATTCCTATGCTATCTTATGTTTGCACAATGTGTCGAGGCCAATCCTAACAAGACTAAGGCAATGCTCAGCATGCCATCTCTGAAAATGCTTAAAGAAGTGCAATGCTTGTAAAACCAATTTATGACATGAATGTTATACACAATTTTTTTTATACTAAATGTTATATGTACTTTATATATAACATATATTATATTCATTAATTGATAATATTTGGTCCAATTTCTCGAAGAATTTTCAATTATTAATATGCTAAGAGCTTATAAGCACAGTTTTTCAAAGGCCTAGAAATTTCACTGTTATGTCGATCTAATTTATATTTGTAAACTATCATATAAAATCAGATAATGCATCTGTCATACATATTTTTATGAAATGATTAAGACATACAAATGACCATAAACATTTAGTAAAAATAGAAATAAATATTTAAACTTATGTATTTTAGTCAAGGCAGGTCTAAATTAAATATATAAATAAACATTAAATTTTATAATTGATAAAAATAAAGAATTTGAATAAGAAAAAACTAAAATATGACATTATAATTTACAAAAAATAACACATTAATGGAAAATACCCAAACAGAGAGAGGAATGCAATGGTTAACGTGGTTTGGAGCCTATCCTCTTAAGTCCATCCGACAGTACTGAGGAATCAAGAATCTATATAGAAGGGTGGTCCCAACTCTGCTCGAAAGTAGTAACCTCCTTACGGGATGAGCTCGTAAAGCTTTATAAAAAGGAAAAAGAATCGGGAAAAAATCCCCTTTCCATGCCTTGAGATGCCCTATTCATAAATAGGGTGAATGATTCTTAATCGTTGATGCGCCTTCTTAGGTGCTGACACATGACCTAGGGATGTACATTTGGTATCAAAGCGACCTCAATCTCTGACCTATAGTGAGTAGGTCACACGTAGGATGTGTGTGACCTAAGTTCACGTATCTCTAAATCATGGTTAAGTAAGCCTCTGCGAAGACGATGAGTCTTTTGAAGTAAGGAGGGGATACTAAGGGGTACTTTTAGGCAAATCTCACACAAACAAGTACAAAAAAATAATCCCACAAGGAAAAATAGGAGGAATTCATGAGCTATATATGTAAAGGGTTGACCTTAAGTTGTGGGTGCTATTTTGGGAAAACCGTGCGGCAAATGATGGGAACTTCGTAATTAATCATGCTTGAATTAAAGTAGTCATAGGATGGATAACCCTCTTGGAAAGTCCTCAAATCACGTGGTTCCCTAAAACCAAAGCAAATAATATTTCTACAAATAAAACTCAGGTTGTCACACCTCTCTCACACTAGTGCAAGCTGCTAATACTCAAGCATAGGTTGTGCCTAAGCCGGCGCACCCAACATCACCGGCTCAAGCCCAAATAGCATACAACCTCCACATACAAAGAATATCTCACGAATAATTATGACATCATGATCAAAAGTTTAACTTCCAATAACGCATTGTTGATCTTAAAGAGACATCCAAGACAATGAGGGAAAAACAAACTAATGCTTAATCCCTAAAAGTGCATCCAAATAATCATTTCAAGAGAATTTCTAAGCCATCTGCTATCTTCGCAAGGAATCAAGGCCAACAAATAAAATTGTCCTAAACATGCCTTCTCCTATAATCCTCTCTGAGATACTACAACTCACATGGAATTGCCAATTTGAGTCAGTTCATCTCCAAGTCGGATAATAGATGTTTACTATTTATCAAGCCCCTTCACAATTAAGAAGAGAGAACGAACTCAAGAGTGTCAATACGCTTTTGCCTTACTAAAAAAATATTTAACCTCTACGCCTAGTCTCCACGAGCTACTCAAAAGGGATATCTTAACTTTTTATTTGGGAGCTCTTGACACCAATGCCTCTGCTGTTCTTGTTCAAATTGGTGAAAGGGTGGTGCGCTCCTATTTTCAAGGTCACTCTATTGAAGTCATGACAAACCAGCTATTGCAGCGCATACTCCGCACTCCAGAAGGCTCCTTAATTAGTCAATCAAGTTGGACGAGTTTGGCATTAGCATCCTCCATAGACCATAATCAAGGCGCAAGGGGTCACAGACTCCTTACTAAATTAACCACCTCCAAAAAGCATCCTTAATAGCGGAGCTATATATCCTGTAAATTCGATATGGATGGGGAATCAGGGAATCATTCACTCGAAGTTGGTCCACCTTTAACAATTCCTGCTGGATTGATGATTTGATGTACAAACAATCGTAACAACTCAACTTCCTAGCAACCAATAGCCAAGAAGAATATAAGCCCTGATCGCTATCATGAAATTATCTTAAAAATGGGAGTCAACTATCTACATGTCTTTTGCGACTCCTTGTTGGTGAGCCAAGTCCTAAGAAGTTATAACACTTATGACGCTACTCTCAAGAAATATCTATCAAAGGTTCACAAACTCCTTCCGTCTTCCAAGGAGTTTAGCATTGCCCCACAAAAGGAGAATTAAGACAACAATCAGTTATGGCCAAACTTGGTTACCTAGACTTGGAACAACGACACATCTTGTATAGTCATAACTACCACTAGCTAGAAGCCATGAGCATTCAGTTAAAGCTCTCGTGGATAGACCCAATTATCAATTACTTGAGAGATGGAAATCGACTAGCTTATCCTAAGTTGGCTAGGAAACTTAAGTTTCAATGCAACAAATACACTCTTGTTGGAGACCAATTCCACCATTGCACTATTCACAATCACGTACTAAATGCCTTAATCCTAGAAAAGTGGACGAGGTGCGTAAATAAATGCATGAAGGGGAGTGTGGTACCCACACGCACAAAGAAGCAGCCCAGTATCTCAAATTTTGCACCACGCTTATTTTTGCTGAATACCCATAGTGACGTCAAAGAGTATGCACAGAAGTGTCCCAAATGCCAATATTACACTAATTTACATAACCAGCCAGCTAGCTTCCTTCATCCAATTAGTTTGTCTTGGCCATTTTCCATATAAGGGATGGAGTTTCTTGAACCCCCTACCAACTGTAACTCGCAGGCTGAAGTAGACAAAAGCAAAATACATGGCAAAGCCTTTGCTTACCCAAACTTTTTTATTGGTAGCTGACGCTACCAATAAAAAAATCTTCAATGGCCTGAAGAAATGCATTGTGGAGCTAAGGGTAACCGGGCAAACAAGTTGCCTAGAGTTCTATGGGTACTCATTCAAGATCACCAACAAGTCACTATTTTCCTTCTATTTTGGCGATAAGCACTCCAACTGATGGAATTCAAATACTACTCACTCATAGCAGAGACAACATCTGGCTTTGTTCTCCAACCTTTAATTGTTGTCCTGTAGTCCCTTTGCGAATCTAGAGTGGAATACATCTAGTATTTAGCATTCTCTAGTGGTGGTGAATGGTGAATCAAGTCACAGAAAGCTTTGAAACAAGGGAAAAAAATCCTGAAAGGTTCTAAATCATGTGATATTCTACACCCATTTTCCAAATCACTAATGGTGCATTCAAAATAATCCCCTCTGTGATGCTTTATTTATGCCATAATTCTTAATTTTCCCTTTATTTCAAAGGAAAATATCCAACATGAAATAGACATAAAAGTTGAAATGGTGACAAGCAGACTGTTCCAGAGTCTAATGCAGCCAGAAAGCAAATGGAATGAGCAGCATCAGCAGCTTACCTCCCGCAATAAACTCATGAGGTCTCCACCAACGCAGTACTCCATAATCATCCAGAGGTGAGCGGAGCTTTCATACCTACAACAAAGAAGTTAGAACAACACTGCAAAAGACGGTCTCCTAAATAACTTATTTCCTTAGTTCTCACCAAGAATAGAATTTCAGTATATTTGGATGGTCCAAGCCGTGAAGCATCTTCACCTGTGAGAATTATCACCATAAGAACAGCAGAGCACTCAATAGCCGATCATCAACTAAAGCCCACCAGATCTATTGTGAAATAATCACAATCAATGTACAGACTTAGTCTAAGCCATCTATAATTTCTCCAAATACTTCACCAAAATCGGGAAGTGATGTTTTCTAGCCTCGATAAAATCGGGAAAAATGACAATTCTAAACAAAGCTGGGAGTGTAAATGCTGCACTAACTTCCTGAAGGAGCTTCGACCTCTGGGACTTGTCTGCGCTCTTAATGGCAAAATACTCGATCGACTTCTTCATCCGCCCCTTGTAAACAGTCTGAAAGAGAAGAGAAGGAAAAATTAGAGCGGAATCGAGAGCAAAGAGTAGTTAATGGCCTCAAAGAAACCCTAAAAACGAATAACAAGTCGAGAATGAGGCAATGGACAAAAAGCAAAGGAGCTCACAGAGTGCTTTCCGAGGCCAATCGCCTCGTATACGTGGTAGTTGTTCATCACTGCGCCCCGGAGAACGCTTCCTCCTTGATCGATTCCGCCTCGTTATCGTCCTCAGCGGAGCTCGGAAGATCGTGAGAGAGTTCATTTTCTGTCCTTTTGTGAGTGGGCGGGAAAATGAAACCAAGGGCAGGCTAGCAAGAGAGATCTGCCGTTGGATGCACCTGCAGGGCCAACAGATGACAATCGGGCGGCCGGCCTTTTTTGGGCCATGATGATATAAATACCTTGGCCCAAGCCCGTAACGGGCTGGGCCGAACAGAATTAAAAAAAAAAAAATTAGAGATTTGACACTATTTTTTAAAAAAATAATAAAAGATTACTTTAAAATATTCAAATAATTTTAATCTTATTATTTATATTTCATAATTCCATAAAAAAAATTAGTATCATTCAATTAAGTTTAAAATAAATTACACAAATTTAATTAATGATCAATAAATTTTATTTTAAGAATTTATTTTTTAATGTTTAAGATTGAGAGTTCAGTGATTAGCATTAGAGTAATTTAGATATTTTGATTTATGTTTTTAGAATTTAGTTTTTAACTTTAACACTTATAATTTGAAATTTAATAAAAATTTTACTATTTTATTTTAAATTTGATGTAAAATTTATAAATTTTTTTAAAATTCTGCATTTGTACGTACTATTTTAATAATGAATTGGAGGAGAGAAGAGACAGAGTGGTATGAAGGGAGGGGTGAGATGAGTATGAGTTTTAAGAGAAGCAGGGTGAGGCAAAAGCGGGTATAAAAATAATATTTTATTTAACTCAACTTAAATTCACACTGTTGACATCTCTACGATAGATGTTTTTTGAAAGGATTATTTTTTATTCAGATAAAAAATTTTGATATGATATTTTATTTTGAGTTCTATAAAAAAAATTAAAATAAAAATTTATTTTAAAATATGTATAGAATTTGAATTATAAATTAAATTTTTATATTAAAATTTGTAAGATGTGTAATAGAATTTATATAAAATTCATAATATTATTAGTATAATATTAAAATTTGTGTACAATATTATTATATAAAATTAGCTAAACAAATATTTGTTAGTTTTATCCTCAATTATAATTAATCTTATAAATCACATAAATAAGTACAATTTGTGCCAATTTCAAATGTGCTTATATGGTTTTTATATTTAATTTAAAAAAATTAAATCTTTTTTTCTACTGTATAACAAAAATTAAATCTTAAATATATTGTTTGATGGATTTTCAGGGATATGTATGAAATTACCTCCTTAAATAAATCAACTAAATAATTTTATCTTTCAGGATATTACATGAATTTTTAACTCAGTATTGATGTAATTATAAGTGTAAGTTGTGTAATAAATTTCATTTTTAAGTAATTTAGGCCCTATTTGGCGTGAGGACCAAAACAGAATTAAAACATGACCAAAATAGTATTAATTTAAAAAAAAATAATAATAATAAATAAAATTTTTTAAATCATTCTACACAAATTCAAATATAAAAAATATTATTTTACTTTACATACTCAATAATTTAAAATAAAAATATCAACTTTATTTCACATTCTAGACCAAAATATTTAAATCGAGTATTTTAATCTAAAATAATTTATTTATTATTATCATTGTTATTTTTTAAAGTAGTACTATTTTGGTCCTGTTTTGGTTCTCGCGCCAAACAGGGCCTTAATTTGAAATCTTAAAAATAGATTCTTTTTTTATTGAAATTAATAGTATAAAGAGATTGGCTTGGATTTATTATAAGAAATTTAATGTATAAGTTTTAATTGGTCTTTTTGAAATCATTATTTATTTAAAGTATCAAATTTTGAAATTTTCAACTTTCAAGCACACTATCAAACAAAAAAAAAAAAAAAACTCTCAAGCATTAATATACCCCCAATCATAATGCACATTGACTTTGAAAATTTAATATGAAAATGTGTAAATTTTAATTAAATTTATAGATAACATTTTTTAAAGCAAGTTTGATTCAAAGTATTCAAATATATGAATTTTGCAATAAAAATGTCTAATGTCTGATTTAATCAACCATATCTTAGCTATTGTTGACTTTGATTTAGAAGAATGCACGATTATAAAATGCATTAGTAGGGAATAAATTCGTGAGCTTCATGTTTGAGGATGTGAGATTCTCACTCGAGATTATCATAAGAATGTTAATTTTGGTTCATAATTTTAATTATGGTTCAAATCGAAATTAATCGGCTTGAAATCGATCTACTTGAACTTGTCTCAAGCTTGTTTTCAGATCAAGTTTTCTCCAACTTAATCGGGTCCGGCTCAACCCGAATGTGATCAAAAGTCGTTAACGTAGAACTCAAACATGAAAATATTAGAATTTTGGTATTTATGGTAAGTATAAATTTAGTCGTGATTTACCGTAAAATCATTATTTACTTAATAATCTTGAGTTATTCCATAGCACTAATTTACACCTGTTGTTGCGAAATTAAAAGCACTAGGCTAACTCGGTCTTGAGTAGAACTCGAATCTTATATAAAAAAATTTTAATTTATATTTCAACCACACTAACTCAAAAGAGAAATAAGCTGTTCAAATCTAAAAATTTTAGAAAGAGTTCTGATTGCTTCGACACCCTAAAATTCAAATTCGATTGATTCAAGGATAGGTTAGTTTTAATGTTTGTACTTTCAAACTCGAGTTTGTTCATGAATATATTGCGCGATAGAATTAATTGAATGCAAAGGTCCTAAAATTTTAAGTACTTTTGATTAAATGAGCATGCAGTACTTTTTTTCTAGCATTTAATTAATCACTTGCATGTAGATCTCTAGGTTTTGAATTAATAAATCATAAAAATTATATAAAAGTTAAAAAAAATCATAGAAATTAATTTACTTTGATTAGTTGCCTAGAAATCTATATAGAGCAAATTAGAATTTATAGCCGATCGACTCGTTCATCGAATAGCCTAGTCCTATCAAAGGAAGGGAGTTCCATCTTGCGCAAGAAGCGCCATCAGATCCTT
>KZ452015.1:3271726-3305478 GCA_002786265.1 Apostasia shenzhenica
CCAGAGATATATTAGGATACTGCCCATCCCGAGTGGTCAAGCCTTTTTTCATTGATAACACTGGGAGGACCACGAAATATGGTATTTATTGCAGGAGCATATATCCAAGATCTTTGCGTTTGAGAGTATGGAATAAAAACACTACTGTTAATACATAATTTTTATCGTGTTTTTAAATGACATTCTATACGTGGTAATTGTTTTAGCATTGTACTCAAACATCACACTCAAATAAATTAGGCATAAATTAACACTTTGAGGCATTATGGGTCCCTCGGCAGAGTAAACTATAATTAATTAAGCTAGGAAAAAGTTTTAATTTCTATTTTAGCATAGTTTCATACTACGAGTTTCATTTGGCATTTAAGTGACATATTAAGCAAATCTAAGTCTAGTTAAGCTTATGGGCAATATCAATACAAGTTTCTTAGAATAATATTCATCGTAATATCAAATAGGATATTTCGTGAAAATTACTATTAAATATGAATAAAAAAATAAATTGAGCCATTTTATTTCTTAATTATGTGTTTATTTATCTTTTTTTCAGAGTATTTTAGTAATTTTAAAATATAAAAACTTTGATATATTAAACTAATTTAAAGAAATATATACATGTAAGTTAGTTAACATCTTGAGTGCTACCGCGATTTTCTTGAATTATAACTCCATAGTTTGTTTATATCCATGTGATATTATTCCCATACTCACCGCCATCAGCAATTAATATTCATAATTTATCTCATCTTATATATTTATCATGATTTGCTGTTACTGGGGACATCGCATGTAGTAACTCAGCACAAAAGAGTAGTTAGAGAAGAGAATGAGAGAGATTGAGCAGGAACACTTGAGTATATGTATGTGAATGTAAATAAGGAGAAGAGAAGTAGGCGGGGACGGGGCAGAAAGTGTTTGATAGAGAGAATAAGCTAAGGAAAAGATGAGGGAGAGACGAGCGGATCTTGATATGGGTCGTGCGGCACAGGAAAGAGAGATATAGGAGAGACGGAAAACGCACGATAATGAGAAGGAACAAAGATTTATATGATACTATTCAGAAGGACAATAAAACGCTATAGAGACTATTATAAATTTTCTTTACTTATGGATCTTTAGCATAATTTTACACGAAAATCTAATATCCGGTGAAAAGGGATTTTCTCTTTGTCAAGCTGACATATTCAGGCAGTGGCAGGGTCATTGACGGTGAGAGATAAAATTTTTATCACTCTGAATCAAATAATGTATCGTTCACTATTATCTATCCATACTTAACTTATTATCCAAAGGATAATAAAATTTAGTCGATTAAGATATTTATTAAAGCAAGAGTTTTGTATTCACTATAGAACGCTTATTCAAATCATATAAAGCACGTGGAGATAATTTTTTGCAATAAAGAGAGGGGTGGTCGCATGTCTACTGATATAATCAACCATCAATTCTTTTCACTGTTCTCAGTGTGATATATACATCTCTGATATATTAGAAGATATTGCTATCGATTATAAATCACTAAAGTGCTCGTCATACGCTCACGCGCAGGTTGACACCATATTTGGCGTTCGCAGCTCATTATCGGGTGTTGAGGGATAGTAGTATGATTGTCTATCACTGCAGACATTGTTATATATCATCTAAGAATGTTGCATATTTTGGTAGTATACAAATATTAGAAATTAATTTAATAGCACTTTAGAAAAGCTAGATCTAGACATAGGATCGTTCTCGCGTAGAACATTGTATCTTTTGCTCAATTTGCGCTCATTGTTTGCTTAAATTTTGCATAGGGTCCTATAGTAGATTTTCATTCTCCCAAATTTTCGAGTGCAAATCGTCCTTGGGGGTCTCTGGCAACCGGCGAATGTAATCAAAAGGGTTGGTTAACCTTGGGGTAACCATAATCTTGTGATATAGAAGTATACACAGAAAAAGTAAGTTAGCAAACTCTCTCGTGTATAGTTAATAGGTAATGTTGTGGATCTTTAAACTATTTTTGTTGTATTATTTATAAGAGCGCTGTATTTAAACACTAAAACCACTCATAACTATCATTAACGTTTGAGACTAATGCATATAGAGTGTTTTTAATGGGTTATATAAAGGGATAGCACTCATATTATAGTTACGAGCATGTTGCGGAAATTGAAAGGCACATTAGGATCGCAATATATTTTCTCAGCCTCTTTGAGTTTAAAGAAGGGCCCCCCTTCTTTAACTCTTGAAATCTATCAAATGACTACTTCAAACTGATAATTTGATGCTCTCTAAATAAATTTTATTTATTTTTCAAACCCTATCATCTTTATACTTCTAAAAAATAAGAAGAAAATAAGACATGAGAGTAAATTTCTCAACCCCATCACCACAAATCTCTCAGAGTAGTTCTTTCGCAATTTCGTTTCTGTAATTTTTTTTGACATCGGCACTCTCTAGGGTATTTACGGATCATAGGTCAAGAAATTCAACACATATCGATTTTGATTCAGGATAGGTTAGTTTTAACTCGCGTTTGTACTTTCTCTAATATCTTCTTGACCGGTCTTGTCTCTATTCCGCATATTATCCTCATTTTTCTTCTTCAGGCCGGACGCATTTCGACTCACTTTGATACTAAATTGCAATTGGCCGAGGGGTCTCTCAAGACACATTTAAAGTTACCTTTTTGGTGATTAAATGATTTTTTCTGATCAAAAACATTCCCTTCTTAACTTCTAGTAATTCTCTTTCTCTGCATTCTATAAATTATATTCTCTCGCTTCTCATCCTTCTACCGGCTCCGTCTGTGTTCTTTTACGTCACTTACTTATATTCATT
The DNA here is from genome assembly GCA_002786265.1 of Apostasia shenzhenica. Lineage (NCBI taxonomy): Eukaryota > Viridiplantae > Streptophyta > Magnoliopsida > Asparagales > Orchidaceae > Apostasia > Apostasia shenzhenica. Next base: position 3,274,547 of record KZ452015.1, read on the forward strand.
ATGACTGTGACGGCATGGGCTTAAGAGGTTTCTAAAAATGCTCTGCTTTAATGTTACTTCTTCTTTTTTTGCGGAGTTCAAGACCTCGTATGTTTTCATGCAGGTCTTGGTCACTTTTTTATTTTCTCATATAGGCTATATTAACTCCTTAATTCACACACCTTGCATGTTAGGAAGTCTCGCATATATGGTTTTGAATTAATAATCATAAAAATTATATAAAAGGTTAAAGAAAAGAGGAGAGAGGTGCAATAAGGGACACTAATTTATAATTTTTGAGGCCCTCTTGAGGTTCACGTGGATCTTACTCATGTTTAATTACTTTTAATCGTAGCATAATTTTATGTATTTACCATATTTTATTTATTTTGGCTGAGAGATTATCGATTCTGCAAGGTTTTAACTCTGTGCAATAATAAGAATTTTGAGCGGTATATCAAAATTAGTCCTCAACTAGTCGGGTATTATCTACATAAGAACGCGTGTAGTTTCACTCATCTCAAGGGTTACTTAAGGGCGTCATATTTCATATTTTGACAAGACTGCTTCAATCTAGATTCCTCACACATCTGTCTATAATGATTTAGGTTATGGGAAATATAAAGTAATTATGTTTGAAAAATATTATAAGGGAAATATAATAATGAAAAATTGTTTAAAATTTTAAAAGTTTTATTTATTTTTAATCGAATATAAATATTTAGGGAGGGCACTATATCATTTATAAGAATGGTAAATTAATCACATATTTAATTTAATAGATATTATTAAATTATACGTTATAAACTTTTTACTTTCTATTTTATTTAATTATTAGGATTCACATTTTTTGTTTTATTAAATATAATATATTTAGGTATATTATTTTTACAATAGATTACCTTGAATTATATAATATAGGAGAGATATTATTCTCGCATATAAATTTATTTAGGAAAATTCACAATATGTACACAGAATTTATAGAAATCACCTTATTAATTTAGCGTTCGGATATCTCTATGGATATATATATATGAATTTGTTTTTGTATTTTTATAATGTATCAGTAATTATGTATTTTATTACTTATATAGTCATACTATTCATTGTTGATTTATTTGTAAATTGATTGAAAATATATGTATATATAAATCATAATTTTAGGAAGGCCTTAAAACATATTAAAATAAATAATATTTACTCATATATTTTATGAGATTAATACTAGAGTTAATAACTGGAAAATCTCACACTTTTCTCACGCAATTAAGGTGACTTAATGTTATATATTATATTAAATCTCAATAAGGGCTAAATGTTTTGTAGATAGGTACTTATGTTGTACGTTCAAAAATTTATATTAGAAAGATAATTTTAATAGTTAATTTTTCCAAATATTTTTTGTCAGCAAATGTGTTTATATTGCAATTCTCGTGAGAAGGTAGATCGACTCAGATTTAATTCTTTCAATATTTTTTGTAAATTTTAAAATTTAAAGTAATGATTTAAGAAAAAATTATAATATAATTTCTATTTTAATAATTTAATATTTATAAAAAATAATTATTTAGTCCTAATGTTTTATTAAAAACTTTTTTAATCATAAAAATTACAATTGAATTTTTTATTTTTATAATAAAATTTATAATTTAATCTTTTTATTTTATTTTAGTTTTTATTTTCTCTTAAAAAAATATATTTTAAAAATAAAAAATTAGAATAATGAAAAATCAATTTTTTTGTCCTCTCTCTCCTCTTTCTCTCTCCTCTTTCTCTCTCCTGCCGCCAGCTCACCCTCTCTCTCTCCTCTCTCTCTCACCTCTGCCGCCCACCGCCTCTCTCTCCTCCTTTTTCTCCGCTCTGCTCTCTTTCTCTCTCCTGCCGCCAGCTCTCCTCTCACTTACTTTGCTGCCAGCTGTCGTCATTTTATTGGGGTATGAAATTGTGAGGTGGAGGGGTATCTTAACCCAAGTATTTTTCCTTTCGAGGTGTGCGCTTTGAATTTGGTGGGACTTATTAACGAGAAGGGAGCATACAAACACTCATTATTCCAATTTCGGCTAAATTTAAGCTATATTTGAATTAATTCTAGTAAAACTTGGTGACTTGATTATTTTTTATTTTCGATAATATTTTCAGTGTAACCTAAAACTCGTCAAACTCACTCTCTCATATGGAAGGATCTGATGGCGCTTCTTGCGCAAGATGGAACTCCCTTCCTTTGATAGGACTAGGCTATTCGATGAACGAGTCGATCGGCTATAAATTCTAATTTGCTCTATATAGATTTCTAGGCAACTAATCAAAGTAAATTAATTTCTATGATTTTTTTTTAACTTTTATATAATTTTTATGATTTATTAATTCAAAACCTAGAGATCTACATGCAAGTGATTAATTAAATGCTAGAAAAAAAGTACTGCATGCTCATTTAATCAAAAGTACTTAAAATTTTAGGACCTTTGCATTCAATTAATATAGAGAAAGAAAGAGAGGAGAGAGAGAAGAAAAATTTTGATCGGAAAAAATTAAAATTAAAAATTTTTGATCAGAAAAATCATTTAATCAAAAGTACTTAAAATTTTAGGACCTTTGCATTCAATTAATTCTATCGCGCAATATATTCATGAACAAACTCGAGTTTGAAAGTACAAACATTAAAACTAACCTATCCTTGAATCAATCGAATTTGAATTTTAGGGTGTCGAAGCAATCAGAACTCTTTCTAAAATTTTTTGATTTGAACAGCTTATTTCTCTTTTGAGTTAGTGTGGTTGAAATATAAATTAAAAAAAATTTATATAAGATTCGAGTTCTACTCAAGACTGAGTTAGCCTAGTGCTTTCAATTTCGCAACAACATGTGTAAATTAGTGCTATAAAATAACTCAAGATTATTAAGTAAATAATGGTTTTATGGTAAATCACGGCTAAATTTATACTTACCATAAAGACCAAAATTCTAATATTTTCATGTTTGAGTTCTACGTTAACAACTTTTGATTACATTCGGGTTGAGCCGGACCCGATTAAGTTGGAGAAAACTTGATCTGAAAACAAGCTTGAGACAAGTTCACGTAGATCGATTTCAAGTTAATTAATTTCAATTTGAACCAAAATCAACATTCTTATGATAATCTCGAGTGAGAATCTCACATCCTCAAACATGAAGCTCACGAATTTATTCCCTACTAACGCATTTTATAATCGTGCATTCTTCTAGATCAAAGTAAACAATGGCTAAGATATGGTTGATTAAATCAGACATTAGACATTTTTATTGCAAAATTCATATATTTGAATACTTTGAATCAAACTTGCTTTAAAAAATGTTATCTATAAATTTAATTAAAATTTACACATTTTCATAATAAATTTTCAAAGTCAATGTGCATTATGATTGGGGGTAAATTGAGAAAATAATAAAATAAATTTCAGTTTTTTCCAATCAAAATTTTTCTTCTCTCTCCTCTCTTTCTCTCTCCTGCCGCCACCTCACCCTCTCTCCTCTCTCTCTCACCTCTGCCGCCCACCGCCTCTCTCTCCTCCTTTTTCTCCTCTCTCCTGCCGCCAGCTCTCCTCTCTCTCTTACTTTGCTGCCAGCTGTCATCATATTATTGGGGTATGAAATTGTGAGGTGGAGGGATATCCGAACCTAAGTATTTTTCGATCCGTAGACTCAAGTTAACTATTTACATGTATATATTTTTAAATTATTTTTATCAAAGTTTTTATTTTTAAAATTACTAAAATACTCTGAAAAAAAAGATAAAAAGACAATAATTAAGAATAAAATGCTCAATTTATTTTTTATTCATATTTAATAGTAATTTTCACGAAATATCCTATTTGATATTACGATGAATATTATTCTAAGAAACTTGTATGATATTGCCCATAAGTCTGACATGATTTGTTAATAAACCAAATGCCTCGTAGTGTAAATAAATTAAAACTTTTTTGTAATTAATTCTACCTCCATAATTAAATTATTATTGTGATTTAACATGCGTTAATGTCAATTAGTAGTTTATCTTCGAGGCAACTTGAAATTTGCATAAAATATTTTCGTAATTTAGTCATGTTTGACACGAGGGCAGAAGACAAGATTAAAATAATACTAATTTAAATAATAATAATAATAATATTAAATAAATAAATAATTTTTTATTATATTTTAGATAAAATTTAGAGAGATTTACATACATACCCCTTAATTCATCTTGAATTACATATTAAATTTTTATTTTTTTATTTTTACAATTTCACCCTCTAAATCATCCAAAAATAATATTTTATATATACATAATATTTTGTATATACCTATTATTAGTAATAAGTATCTAAATAATTATAATCAACAAAAAAATCTTTTAAAAATCACAAAAAATGCCTAGATATGTTATTTTTGGATGATTTAGGGGGTGAAGTTGTAAAATTAAAAAAGAAAAAGTTTAATATGTAATTTAAAATGAATTAAAAAGTATGTATGTAAATGCTCCTAAAATTTAATATAAAAAATATTATTTTATTTCATATATTTAATTATTTTTTATATTAAATTTTATCTAAAATATAGTAAAAATTTATTTATTATTATTATATTTTTAAATTAATATTATTTTGGCCAACTACTTCGTAATTTTCTTTATAAACATTTGTTCTCATTTGTATTTATTTTTTAGATTTTATGGCGATGGGATGGATGCACAATCTTTCAATGACAGAGGAAAAAAAGATAAAATTATTAAAAAAAAAATGAATGCAACTACTAAGTTTTACATAACTATGTAAATAGGTTAGTATTAAATTTGATCAAATAACCTGAAATGTTTCATTTAATGAGGATTTATTCTAAATAACAATCAAACTTTTTTTTTTTGATAGGAAAATAACAATCAAACTACTTTCTAGGAGTAGGACTGGTATGATTTAATTTCTAAATAAAATTTTCTTAATTTAATTTGATGAAGTTTGAAATTTTGTAAAAGGCAGAGTAGTTATTATAAACCTTAAAAATAATGATATTATTAAGTAGTTATTTTTAAAAATTACAAAAATAATGAAAATTGTTAAAATTTTAAAGTTTTATTTATTTTTATGAATATTTTAAACTTTCAAAATTTAAAATCAAATTTAAGATTAAATCTTTAAATTCTACTTCATTTTATTTGCATTTTTTGTTATATTTAATTATTATTTTATTATTTTTATGAATATTTTAAATTTTCAAAATTTAAAATCAAATGTAAGATTTAAATCTTTAAATTTTACTTCATTTTTTTTTTTTTTTTTTATTTAATTATTATTTTATTACTTACTCATAATGTATATATTTATTTTATATTACATAATATTTTAAAAAAATATATTAAATAATAAAAATTTAATTAGAATTAACAGATTAAAGTTAACTTTTAGAATTTAATTTTTAAATTAAAAATTATATAATTTTTAGATTATATGTTGAGAAAAAATAATAAAATTTAATTTAATTCTTTCAATATTTTTTTGTAAATTTAAAATTAAAGTAATGATTTAAGAAAAAATTATAATATAATTTCTATTTTAATAATTTAATATTTATAAAAAATAATTATTTAGTCCTAATGTTTTATTAAAAACTTTTTTAATCATAAAAATTACAATTGAATTTTTATTTTTATAATAAAATTTATAATTTAATCTTTTTATTTTATTTTAGTTTTTATTTTTTACTCTTAAAAAAATATATTTTAAAAATAAAAAATTAGAATAATGAAAAATCAAACTCTTTCTCTCTCCTCTCTCCTGCCGCCAGCTCACCCTCTCTCTCCTCTCTCTCTCACCTCTGCCGCCCACCGCCTCTCTCTCCTCCTTTTTCTCCTCTCTCCTCTCTTTCTCTCTCCTGCCGCCAGCTCTTCTCTCTCTCTTACTTTGCTGCCAGTTGTCGTCATATTATTGGGATATGAAATTGTGAGGTGGAGGACTATCCGAACCCAAGTATTTTCCCTCGAAAGAGGCCCTCTTTGATTGATAGCCAATTAAGTTGGCTATAATTATTTTTTTTAAAAAATAAAATAGTCTATATAATTTGTAATATATTAATTAATTTTATTTAATATTCTCGTAATTAATTAACTTTATTTTTCATCATATACATATCTCAAAAATATTATATATTTTTATAAAAAAATAAAAAATAGCCATAATTAACTTTGCCACTAAGAGCTAGTAGTACATATATTTATTCTCTTTATAAAAGCGGGAGTTTGGGAAGGAAAAAGCGCGTTTCTTATGTACCGATTCGCGATTCCCTTTCTTATTCTGGAGATGGACACGGGAGAAGCGACTTCTAGGATTTCCGCCATTATCTTTCTCGTTAAACTGCCGGGAGAAAAACAACTGGGGAGCGCAGAAAAACTTCCAGGAGAAAAACAGCTAAGGAGCGCAGAGGTCAAGGGAAGCTGTTGAGACTGGGAGATGGAGGCGGGCGCGACTCTTCCCTCACAAGCCTGCAAAAACTATTGTCGGCTCTCATCTAGGCATTTATGAGGAGATGGAGGCGGGCGTTGAAGCATAGCCGTGTCTCTCCATTCGCAGGCCTGCAAGGTTAATCGGCTTTTAACTGGATACATTCTTTCGAAAAATTACATTCTATTACACGGGTTAATTCTTCGAGGGATTTCTGGTAGACATGCAACTTTGGTTAGTGCAAATTATCAAAAGTTTACCCTTTTTTTTTTCAACTGCTATAAATTTTGATTTTAATTCTTGTCTTGATCTGAAAATGACTTCTTCATGATGGCTTATTTCTATTGCTTCTTCTGAGCTGGATGTCAAAAGAGCTTTGATCACGAGAATTTTTTGTGTGCACCGGTGCATGCAAAAATTTCTCCTTGATCATAGTTTAATTTAGTTTCATTTATAATTGTGTGGTCAAATCACAGTCTAGGTGCTGATCATGTTCCAGAGGAAGTCATTTTCCTCTCAATTAGCATGATTTAATCTATTACATGTGTGGTCAGATCTAGCCTTGATCATAGTTAAAATTTAGCCTCCTATAATCTATCACATGGGTTAATCTTCTTTAATTTAGTTTCATTTACATGAGTTAATAATTAAGATATTGATGATAAATGAGTCAACTGGCTATTTATAGTAAAATAAATTAGCTATTGATGGTGCTCAAGTGATAATTAAGTTATTGTACAATATTGGCCTCTTAAACATCTTAATCATAGTTTGAGTATATTATTATTATTATTATTATTTTTGGATATGAAGTGTGAGTTTATTGTTGTATGGCTAGCTATTTGGAAATTGGATGATATAAGACAAAGCAACAAAATTAGCTCAAAATTTAGAATATTCTCATTCAAATCAATAAATTGATTTAAGTGAGGATTTTCAATCTTCTGATCAGCCACCAATCATGCTTGCTGCTAAATCTGTAACTATCAATCCTCCATCCAGATCGATGCCACATGGTGAGATCTCGAACGCCGAGTGTGAACCCTCTCTAGGATGGATCGATGGTTTGATGGTATCGTGTCCCCACTACAATAGGGGTTGTCAGCTGCTCTTCTCCGTCGTCGTCGTTGACCCTTGAACCGCCGCCCTCCTCCCCTTCTATCACCTGACTTTCTAAAATGAGCTAGCAGAGATATGTTCTTATTGTTATGTATTTTTCTACAATTTATTTTTTATATGAAATTTATTTGTCATATAGAATAATATAGAATTCTAAATATTTGACAAACTTTAATTTCACTATCCTTAAAATTTTTTTCATTTTTGTTTGTCCATGTTTATAATTATTTTTAAGCTTGACTGTACTATTGGTGTTGTTGCAGTTGATTGCAAATATTATCAGACTTTAAGAAGTTGATGCAGCTGCAGTCGTCTCTGTGAGATATCTACAACTTGAGTTAAAGAGCTCAATCTAAGTTAAGTGGATAACATTAAAGATCTAATTCCTATAGAGCTTGGCCCTGTTTGGCACGAGGATCAAAACAGGATCAAAATATTACTAGTTTAAAAATAATAATAATAATAATAATAATAATAATAAATAAATAAATTATTTTAATAATTTTACGCAAATTTTAATATAAAAAAAATTTTACTTCACATACTCAATAATTTTTAATAAAAATATAAACTTTATTTCACATCTTAGATCAAAATACTCTCGATTTAAATATTTTGATCTAGAATGTAAAATAAAGTTGATATTTTTATTTTAAATTATTGAGTATATAAAATAAAATAATATTTTTTATATTTAGATTTATGTAGAATAATTTAAAAAAATTATTTATTATTATTATTGTTGTTTTAAAATTAGTACTATTTTGGTCTTGTTTTGATCCTCACGCCAAACATGGTATCTTATATATGTTATATTAGTTAATGGCTTACTTGGCTAATAGAGCCTTTTTTTAAATATAATGTTACATTCAAATATTTTAATTTCTTAATTAATTCTATAGAAACATCCTAGCTATTCTCTCTTTGCTATATTGTATCTGTTTTGAAAGTATGATTTTCAAAGGAATGCTACTCAAAAGTTAATGCTTTGAATTAATATAATCTATTATATGTAGCCACTGGATTTATCTACATTGTTGACTGGAAATTTTTGTTGAATTCCACTTTTGGGGGCTTGAGAAATATTTTTCAAAGTGAATATAAAGCCAAAAATTAGCAAATATAAATGAATGCATGACTTGTTCTCCTTATTGCTTACAATATTATAGTTTTGTAGTCTATTTTAGAAATATGATCCTCATATCTTCTATTTATGTAATATGATATTTCATGCTCGTGATTGTACTTGATTCAAGTTTTTTAATTGTTATACATGATTTTGAATTTACTATAATAATTAGAAATGTTCTAAGAAATATACTAAGGGGGGAGGGGGGATGGAGGTGAGTTCCATTATTGAAGTCGTAGACGAAGCAATCGAAAATGATTTCAGTCGAAAAAGACAGCATAAAATAATCTGAAGAGGTATTTTGCTTAAACTTCATCATTCTGCTCACTCAAAGTTAATGCTTGAATATAATCTATTTTGATAGCATTCCTTTCTCACAAAGTACAGGAAAATGATACGATGTAAGTAATTCTTTGTGTTTTCTTAAACACTTGCTATATTAAAATATAATAATCATTATTAACCTTAATTATAGCTATTATTTAGCTTTGTTCCAACTATTAATATCAGCTTCATGAATTATTTTTCTCTTTTTATGTTTGCATGTGATAATTATCTCTAGAGTACACAAATCTTAATTCACTGTTTATTAGTCATGTTATTTTTGGCTTTTACTTGGTTTCACTATCATGTTGATTTTATCAATCAACACTTATTATTTATTTTACACTCGGCAAGTTAAACAAATTTAATCTATAAATTGCTCCAATTGAGAAAAAATATAAAAAATTAAAAAAAGCAAAAGAAAGTGAATTTTAACTTTTACTCCAGCATTTACTGTTATTAAATTGTAGTCTCTCTTTAGCTTATGTTATTTGGAGGGATTGAGTTGAGTTTGATGATTATATATGGTGTGTTTGTTTGTAAGGTTAAATTTAAGAAGGTTAAAATTAAATTTGGATAGAGATATTTTTTATTGAAAGTTGTGAATGATGTGAAATAAAGTTAATTATTATGTTGGATATGTGAGAAATGTGATATAAAGTTAGTTATTATGTTGGAATATGTGAGGGTTATGATATAAGTTAGTTATTATTTTAGTAATATGTGTAGGATGTGAAATAAATTTAATATTAAATTTTATGTGTGATGTGATATGCCTGGTTAAAATTAAACCAGATTAATTTTAAACTCCTTGACAAACGGGGCTATATGGTATCATTCCTTCTTTTGGTTGTCATTGCCCATTGTTATTTTTGTTGGGTTTACTAGAGCTTACTTCGCACTGGGGGAGTCAATTCATGATACCAATAACAGAGGGACGTTAAAGAGTTTTTAATACATCTCTACCTTCAATTAAATCTATGATTACGAACTAACTTAAAAGCTTAAGTTTATAGGTTATAACTTAAAAAGAAATTTTATATTTTAACATACCTCCTCATTTATAAGCTTATTTGCTTATGTGTTATCATTCCTTCTTTTAGTTATCATTGCCAATTGTTACTTTCATTAGTTTTGCAAGAGTTTACTTGCATTGGGAGTCAATTCATGATGCCTACAATGGAGAGATGTTAGAGTTTTTAATACATCTCTATCTACAGTTAAATCTTACGATTACCGACTAACCTAAAAGCTTAACTTTGTAAGTTATGACCTAGAAATAACTTATATTCTTGTGATGTTTCGGCTACTAATACTCGACCTCTCTTTTAATAGTTGGTCGAGCTACTAACAGCCGAGACGTCAGACATATAATTTTATAACATGCAACATATAGTTTAAAATTCACTTGCAGCAACTTTTGATATCTCACACCATGTTCCGTGATCCTTTTAGTGCAATACCTATCATCTAAAATGGCAGGAGTTTGTTAATACAAATTCTGTAGATAAAAACAATATCTCAACAATAACAATATAATATGAAATTCAAAACATAAACAGATATCTTAAAAAAATGATACAAATAATATCATGGAATACTCAATAACCATTTACATAAATATAATTACATAACATGCCTTATATTAAGATTATCATTATAAATTCTCTTGTCTTTGTACTCACTTAATTTCGTATTATCATAATATTATTCTATTTAGTGATGTGAATCTATCGTTTTCGTACCCTTTCACCTAGAAGCCTGACAAAAGTCCCCTCAGCTTATTATTCTAGAAGACTTGACAAGAGCCACACTTTTCTAACGGTGACTCCATTTAAGGAAAGGATATCACCCGTCGTGCACTCCTCACCCTTATCGGAATAACACATTATAAGCAATTTTTCGCTCTCATCAGTTCTTAGTATATAAAATTCTTTAGTACCAAATCACCTCACAAATCATTAAATTTAACTCATTTCTATATTCTATTAACAGAATACTTGACTTAATACCACAATTCCATATTTTCGTGGCATTATATTTATATTCATAAATATAATAATAAATTAACATTAATTTTAAAGAAAGAATTACCTACTTTATTTATTGTTTTAGCTAAACTTGGATTCCTTTTTTCTTTTCCTCCTCTTCCTCCTCTTCCTCTTCCTCCCTCTTCTTTGTTTCTTGTAGCTGTAACTGTTGCCCCTGTTTTGGCGGAAAACAGCGGAAAAGAGGGCACGAGCGCAAGCAGCAAAAATAGAAGGCTTAAAGGATTTTTATTAATCCTTTTCTTCTTTTTTTTTCTTACAACACGTGGCAAAGAGGGAGAGAGGAAAAATAGTGAGCTGGCTGTTGGCTACCCAAACTTATCCTTTTTAAAAAAAAATTACAATTGATCCCCCAACCTTCATATTCTTATAAATAGGCCTAAAATTCTTATATTCAGGTCCAAAATTATTATTTTTGAGTCCAAATCAGTTTTAATTTTAAAATCTCAAATTAAATTTTTGGATGTCACATGGGGAGAAAGGAGAGAGTTAGAGAGAGTGTGGGGGAGGGGTGAACAGCTAGGTCCCCTGCTTGCTTCCGACAGAAGTGGGAGAGAGGGGAAGGAGAGAGGGGAAAGAGAGAGAAAGTGGGGAACTGGGGGTAGGCCTGTCAACGGATCGGATCTTGATCAGATTGACCCCGACCCGGATCCGATTCCAATATATCCGAATCGGATTAAAAATCGGATCGGATCGAGGTCAACCCAGATCCGTTCCATGACCCGCCACGGTTCGGATGTTCGGTTCGGATTTCGGGTTGACCCGAAACTTTTTTTAAATAATTTAACTCTATTTTTTCAATTACTACAATTATTAGTTGTATATATATATTCTTATATTTTTAAATAAAATTTTGATCACTAAAATTTACAATATAAATTCATTATAGTAGAAAATTTATAGGAATAATATATAAATATCTAAAGATCATATCACTGACATCAGTATTATATTACAATATTACAAAACATAGAACCAACAGTGTGAATGAAAATATTACACAAAAAATAAAGCGCAATTCTTTTAAAGTTAGCACTAAATATTTCATCTCAACGGTAAAAAAATATTCGTAGCTATTAATTAATCCCACCTCACAATGCAAGCACTTCCTATTTAGTGTACTTAAAATAATTTGCAATAGTCCCTTTAATAATTATAGGCCTCAGTCACATTTCAAAATCTTCATAAAATAAAACAATAATTAACATATGCAATTAAATATATAAATACGTAAAATAATTTTATACTTATAAATTTCAGATCGTATTTTTTTCGAATCGGATCAGCATCGACCCGGATCTGATCCTACAATACTTAAACGGAGCGGGTCAGTTTTTCGGAATAATCATACGGGTCATAAATTTATCCTGTTTTATAAGATAATCAGTTCGGATCACGGGTCGGATCGGATCAAGATCCGATCCATTTACAGGCCTAACTGGGGGTAGGTTAGGCTACTTTGCCTGCTTCACGATAGGAGCATGAGAGAGAGGAGAGAGTGAGAGGCTAGAAAGAGGAGAAATTGTGGGAGAGAGAGGAGATAGAGGTAAAATGGTATTTAAAAAATAACATAATATTGAAATAAAAATAATAGAAAGCTTAAAAATAACATGTGCTACATAACTAGTATATATATACATATATAAGATCTCCCTCATCACACCACCCAAATTAGTAAAATGTCTCAGACCCATTCCTCCTTCTCCACCACCGCCGTCGTCGTCGGCGCAGGCCCGGCGGGGCTAGCCGCCGGCGCCTGCCTCTCCTCCCTCTCCGTCCCCTTCCTCATCCTCGAGCGCGACAACTCCCCAGCCCCTCTGTGGCGCCACCGCACCTACCACCGCCTCCACCTCCACCTCCCCAAGCAGTTCTGCCAGCTCCCCCTCCTCCCCATCCCATCCTCCGCCCCCACCTTCGTCTCCGTCGCCGACTTCCTCCGCTACCTCGACTCCTACGCCGCAGCCTTCCGCCTCGGCCCCCATCTCCGCCTCCGCCGCCGCGTCGACTCCGCTGAGTTCGATGCCACCGCCGGCCGCTGGAGCATCTCCTCCTTCAACCTCGAGACCGGAGAGGTGGAGGAGTACGGCTCGCGGTTCCTCGTGGTGGCCACGGGGGAGAACGACAAGCCGGTTGTGCCGCATGACGTCCCGGGCCTGGACCGATTTTCCGGCGAGGCGATCCACTCGAACCGGTTCCGGTCCGGGAAGTCCTACGAGGGGCTAGCCGTGCTCGTCGTCGGCAGCGGGAACTCCGGCATGGAGATCGCCTGCGACCTTGCTGAGAATGGCTCTCGGCCGGCGATTGTTGTGCGGAGCGCGGTAAGCTAATTATTATTTAAATTTTATTATTTTAGTTTGTTTTCCTTTAAAATAAATATATAATATTAAATCAAATTATAATAAATTAATTTTTTTCATAATATTTTAAATTTTATAATAATAAATTATATCATAACTAATTTTTTATTATAAATATTAAATATTTTTTTACGAATATTATTATTATAATAATTTTTTAAAAAATAGTAATTTAAAAGTCTATTCAGGTCATATTTGGGGCCATTAGACCCGACATTTATTACAAGTATTTAATATAAATAAAAATAATTCAAAAAAGATAATCTATTTTTTAATAGTGATAATTTAGAAAATTGCTCTCCGGAATTTTAGGATAATTTCATATTTATAGCTTCTTGGACAATAAAATTGTGAAATTTTTTTTTATTTGATAAAGGGTTTTATTTTATAATTGATATTTTTTAAAATGTTCAAATTGATCTATAAGTTTCACTTAAATATGTGGTATAAATCCTATAATTTTAACAATTTTAATCAAATTTTTACTATCATAAAGCCAAAAATATAAGTTTTTTAATATTTTTACTTTTAAAATTATTCAAACACTACCAACAAAACAAAAAATAGAGATAAGAGAGCGTAAAATGATCATTTTATTTCTATTTGAGATTTTATTTAAGGAAAATACATATTTAATATTATGTTTTAATCTGAAATACTTAAGTGATTCTTTTTTAAAATAATAAATTCAATTAATATTACATGTAAACCACATAAATTTATATAATATTACACCTAATTAATTTTGAACTATAATAGTGTAATATAATTATATATTCTCAAAAAAAATGTTAGATAATAAATATGTGCACAACATAGTTTTTTATTGTGAAAAATTGGTCTACAAAAAATGTGAATTTATTTATTATATTTTTGGGATAATTACCTTCATGCCACACAATTTAGTTTTATTTATGTTTTACTCATCAATTCTTAATTAATTATACTATGCACACTCAAAACATTACAAAATCTTACATACACATATTTGAGTTAAAACTTAATCAAAATCTATTTAAAAAAATCTATTAGTAAATTATTAAAATTATATTTTTACTCTTAATAGTATATATTTTTCTCTTCCTCAATACTATATTAAAGCGCTGATTTGTCCTAAAATTAATTCACGTCGCGGATATCTTCTTCCTTTGTCGCCACCTAAACATTAAGATTTTAAGATTTTCACTCAAAATATATTTAAATATCTTTAAAAAAATATGATGAACGGCTCAGATTTTTTGTAATTTAATTATAGTCAGGTTATTGAAAAATTATGATTACTCATTATAATAGAAATAAGTTAAAATATGTGTATGTAAGATTTTATAATATTTTGAGTGTGTATAACGTAATTAATTAAGAATGGATGAGTAAGACATAAATAAAATTAAATTGTGTGGCATGTTGTTAATTATTTTTATATTTTTTTGAAAATTATTTATTGTATTTTGATATCAATTATCCTTCTACTTTATATTAATTTATAACATAAGATAGCAGGGGCATCATTGCCTGACAGGAATAGCATCAAATCTTCTTCTTCCTTTTAAGCAAAGTGTAACAATTTCATTCAAAGATTACTTAAAATAATATAAATTAAATATTATTTTGTGCATTTAAATTTATTCATAATATATCATTTTCTATCACAAAAATACTTCAAAAAGAAATTTTTTGATAAATAGTCATTTGATAAAATAATTTTATTACACAATTCAATATCAAAATTGTGAAAAATGCTTCATGTAGTTATATATCTCGAATAATATATAAATTTAAAATTTTTCATTATGAAAAGTGTAATTTTTTTTTATTTTTTTTTTACATGCCTTATGCTTGAAGAATGTCATGATTCACAATAATACAAAGAATGTGGGAAGGCTCACAAAGTAGGCCTATGAAATTTGACTAACAACATAATTTCTTTTTAAAGTAATCATGTCCTTATGAAATATATTATAAATTTATTATTTACACAATTTTGTGAAACTATTAGTATTTACTATCATACAATCAAAAAAAAAGTATTAACTATCATACTAATTATTAATATTTTTGCATTATATTAGTTTGTTTGGCATACATTTGTTCTTGTATTCTTATTAAAAAGATTCTCAAACTTATTGAAATCATCTCATATAATATATATATATATATAGTTTTTTTTTGCATGATTTGACATTGTTTTAATTATAGGCCACAATTTGCCAAGGGTTCAGCTCGTTGGTCACAATGCGAATGCAGTTGATCACAAATCGGTCATTAATTGGTCGCAAATTAGTCTCAATTTGAGCTTGGCCCTGTTTGTTTGCAATTTTTATTTTTAATAAATTTAAAATTAAACTTGAATGAAAATATTTTTTATTAAAAATTATAACTAACGTGAAATAAGTTAATTATTATTTAAGTATGTGTGCAGAATGTAAAATAAAATTAACTTTTTATTTTGAATTATTTATATGATATAAAATATAATTAATTTTAATATTAAATTTTATACATCATATAACATATTAAATTAAAATTAATAAGAAACAAACAAAGAGGGGCCTAATAAAAATTCAAAATAATAATGCAAAAGAAGCTTAATAAACCTACATTTAAATAAAGTATAACATACTCAACTAAATCACACTGATAATTTGTGGCAAATATCTCTCCCTATATCAGATCACCCATGAAACTACAACTTTAATGAAATTATCAGTTATAACTGTCATATTAATTAATATTAGTTTTTCATCATAGTAATTAGTCATAAATTTTCCTGTATTTTTATGAAAAATTCGGTAAATATATAAAAGATGTAAAGATTTCATCACTAGGGTCTAGAATGATCTATATATACGCTATTATTATTATTTTTGGCATGATTTAACGTCATTTTTTAAATAAAAAGGTTTTTTTTTAATGAAAGTCAAATGTAGTAGGACCATGAAACATTAAGATTCGTGTAGAACTGCGTTGTGCGGTGGATCTTTTCTTTGATATTGGATAACAAATTCATTAAGGGGCGTTTAGTTCGTTGTTATCTTGATGTTATGTTATATAATCTAAATATTGCTTTTTTAGTAATAAATTTATAATCTAATAGAAGGTTATTTATAAATGTCATTAATCCAAATAATTATTTTCTGTATATAACATAACATAACATCAAGATAACGTTGAATCAAATGTCCCTAACTAACATTAGGCCCCGTTTGTCTAGGAGTTTAAAATTAACCTGATTTAATTTTAACCAGGCATATCACACCACACATAAAATTTAATATTAAAAATTAAATTTATATCACATCCTACACATATTACTAAAATAATAACTAACTTATATCACATCTCTCATATATTCCAACATAATAACTAATTTTATATCACATCTCTCATATATCTCAACATAATAACTAACTTTATTTCACATCATTCACAACTTTCAATAAAAAAATATCTTTATCCAAATTTAATTTTAACCTTCTTAAATTTAACCTTATAAACAAACACACCTATAATGTGTTCTGGAGATTTTAACTAACTTTGCATGTGACAAGGCAAATTTAACTCCAAATTTCAAAAAGATATTTACATACATATGACGCAAAAAAAAAATTATTACATATTTTTTATTAAATTCTTCGTATTAAATTCATGCCACTAAAATCTTACAATTATTTGCGATGCATATCCCAAATAGCTAGTTTTCTCAATAACTTTAAAGAATATCTTATTAATTTGAATTGACGAAGGGGTGGATTATAAGTGACAAGTATAATAAATTGATACAACTACAATAACAACAAAGCCTTAATCCTACTAGGCAGGGTCGGTTATATGAATCATTTATTTTTATTACACTTTATCAATTAACAAATCCTTATTTAGATTTAAGTAAATAAGACCATACCTTATAGTTCTTTAGTCTCCTTCTTCTTTTTTTGTATATGGGCAAAATTCAATGACTCGATTTTTCTGACTGGAGATTCAGTTGGCCTATGATTTACATGTCTAAATAATCTAAACCGACCTTCTCTAAATTTATTCTCAATCAGTGCAGCTCTAATTTTCTCGCGAATATTAACACGATATTGTTTTTAATTATACGGTGATTTTAGATGCATTTGGTGACGAAGGAGATATGGGCATTTGGAATTCTATTGAAGAAATATTTGCCAATTGGCATGGTGGACTCCATTGTTCTCATGTTGTGCTACATTTGGCTTGGGAGCACATCAAAATATGGGCTGCATAGGCCAAGCAAGGGACCCTTCTACTTGAAGGATCACAGCCCAGCCTACCCTGTTATAGATGCTGGAACATATAAAAGAATCAAATCTGGGGACATTGAGGTATATAAATATATTGAATATATGATTTTAATTTTAATACATGCTTTTATTTACCTTAAATACTGTAATTGTTTCATCCCATTTGAAGATTGGATGGAACTCAGACAGGTTTTTTTTCTTCGATAAGTTAAGAGATCGAGCAGAAGAAAGAGAATATGTTGGGCGTTAAGTATTGGGTATTTACTTCGAATCAAACTCACAAACAAGGTTTTAAAAAAATCGGACCGGACCGGGCGGTTCAACCGGTCGAACCGTGAACCGGTCAGCCAACCGTTCCGGTTTAATTTTATAAGTTGTTCTGCTTAAAACCAGCCAGAATCAGTCTAAACCGCGGTTCAACCAGTCAACCGGTGAACCGGTACGGTTAGATCGGTTGAGTTTAAAAAAAAAAAAAAAAACTTTCCTAAACCCTAGGTCCCTAACTCAGCCTTATCACGAACTTGTGATTCCCCTTATCTCGCACTCTTTTCTCCAGCCCCCATCCTCTCGGAATGATTTAGTCTTTTAGTATTTTAGTGATATGAAATGATGAAATGATTTAGTATTTTAATATTGACAAAGCATACTATTTATTCAGATCTTTTAATAATATACTAAATATTATACTCAATTTGTGATTTGCGAATATTTTGTTGGGTTATTGTTATTTCGATTTGCTTGGAATTATTTTTTGGGTTATTAACATAAGATATTATTTGTTAAATTCAATTATTAAACATTCATTTTATGTCTAATTGTTGTGTTGATGTGTGAATAATATATATCTTAACTATGTTTATATTATATTTTATTAGTTTTTTTAATTTTTACTTTATCCCAGTTCGACCCCTGTTCGAACCCGGTTCGACCATTGAACCTTAAACCTTTAAGTCTACCGGTTCTAAAGTCGGTCTGGTTTTCAAAACCTTGCCCACAAACCCTACCGCCATGTTTTTCTCCAAGCTGATTTCATGTTGAGATATTGACTTCATCTTTATTTTACATCCTAAATTAAAATACTCGAATTGAGTATTTTGCTCTGCGATGTGAAGTAAAATTGATACTTAGAATTTTTTTATGTTAAAATTTATGTAAAATAATTAAAAAATATATATATTTATTATTATTAATATTTTTTAAATTAATACTTAAAAATCTTGGATGTTCAGGTTTTGCCAGCAATATCCAGTGTCGAGGGAGAAGACGTAAAGTTTGTGAACGGGAAGGAGCGCCGCTATGATGCCATCATCCTTGCTACTGGTTACAGAAGTGCTATTAAAAATTGGCTCAAGGTAATAAATTATGATTCACTCTCTATTTTTTTTATTTTTAAGAGAAATAAATTATGATTCTCAAGATCAATGCAATTCTAAAATCCCATTCATTAAAGGGATAATTATATATATCACACTATTTAATTTTTTTTATGTCTTATCCATTCATTCTTAGTTAATTACGCTATGCATAATCAAAATATTATAAAATCTTACATATACTCATTTTAATTTATTTCTATTATAATGAGTAATCATAATTTTTCGATAACTTAACTATAGTTAGATTACAAAAAATCTGAGCCATTCATTATATTATTTTAAGGATATTTAAATATAATTTTGAGTGAAAAATCCTAAAGTCTTAATGTTTAGATGACGGCAAAGGAAGGAGACATCCGTGACGTGAATTGATTTTAGGATATATCAGCGCTTTAGTGTGGTATTGAGGGAGATAAATATATGTATCATTAAGGGTAAAAATATAATTTTAATGATTTACTAACAGAATATTTTTTTTTTCAAATAGATTTTGATTAAATTTTAAATCAAGTGTATGTAAGATTTTGTAATGTTTTGAGTGTGCATAGCGTAATTAACTAAAAATGGATGGGTAAAATATAAATAAAACTAAATGGTGTGACATGTAGGTAATTATCTCTTCATTAAAATGCTTCCAAGGGCATTTCAATCATTTTTTATAGTAAAAATCTTTTCAATTACATATTTCACAATTATCATTAATTCGAACCGTACATGCAAAATATCAAAATACAAAAATAAATAAATAAATAACAACAAATCATTAATCTCGAGACCTAAAAGTTAAATCGTAAGCAACATGCAAATAGATTTCGCCGCATGGATTGGACCCCTGATCTCGACATCCAAGCAAAAATCCCTTGAGCGCTTCGGCGGCAGATAGCAGCATGGGCAAAGCACTCTGCTGCGGCGAGCAGCCCATTCTTATTGCATTCACTAAGATAGTCTTGCTCGCTCTTTGAACTCTGTGGTGGGTTCAGGGGCGAGTTCAGTCACCACCTTTGGGCTTGAGCTCTGCTCGAGCGTAGTCAGCCAGCTTCATGACTTTGCTTAGCTTCCAGCGTTGCAAACCTTTCACTATCTAGGCACCCTATAAGGTCACAGAGTTCTTCCTCGAAGGTCAAGCCGTAGTCCCTGCCCCTGGGAGAAGTGGAAGGAGTTAGGAGGGAGCGCCCTTTGCCCTAATAAAAAATAGGCGGCAATCAAGCTTAAAAGAAAATCGAGCTAATATAAAATTTAAGCAAGTTAATAGATAATATTGATAAAATATTATTTCCCAGATATGACATAAGAAGTTTGAATTATCATCATGAATTATTTTAATTATCATCATGAAGACTAAAAGGATGTCAAATAAATGGAGAAAGAGTATATTAGTACCTATTTATAAGAATAAAGGCGATGTACAAAATTGTGCCAATTATAGAGGAATTAAATTAATGAGTCATACTTTAAAACTTTGGGAGAGGGTGATCGAACAAAGGTTACGCCATAATACTAAGGTATCAGAGAATCAGTTTGGTTTTATGCCAAGTAGATCTACTATAAAAGTCATTTATTTATTAAGAAGTTTAATGGAGAAATTTAAAGAGAGAAAGGAAAACCTACATTTGGTTTTTATTAATTTGGAAAAAGCTTATGATAAAATCTCAAGAGAAGTACTTTGGAGAGTTTTAGAAAAGAAAGAGATTTGCACTGCTTATATTCAAGTTATTAAAGACATGTATGAAGGAGCTGTTACCTCTGTTCGGACACAAGGAGGTTTGACTAAGGATTTTCCTATTACAGTTGGATTACACCAAGGCTTGGCTTTAAGTCCGTATCTTTTTGCTTTGATTATGGAAGTCATGACTGGATATATTCAAGATGAGGTGCCTTAGTGTATGTTCTTCGCAGATGATATTGTCCTTGTTGAGAAAACTAAAGAGGGAGCTAAAGCAAAATTAGAGCTTTGGAGGAATGCTCTAGAATCTAAAGGTTTTTATCTCAGTAGATGAAAAACTAAATATATGGAGTGCACATTTAGTCAAGAAAGTAATACTTATATTGGAGATGTGACAATTGGTGATCAAATTGTCAAGAAGAGTGTGCGCTTTAGATACCTTGGATCAATTATACAAAATGATGGCGAAATAGATAATGACGTTATTAGCAGGATTCAAGCAGGATGGGTAAAATGGAGAAATGCTTCTGGTGTGTTGTGCGATAGAAAAATTCCATCATGAATCAAGGGTAAATTTTATAAAACTGTAGTAAGACCAGCGATGATATATGTTGCTGAATGCTGGCCTGCAAAGAAGAAACATACAAACAAAATAAATGTTGCAGAAATGAGGATGTTAAGGTGGATGTGTGAATATACACAAAAAGATAGAATGAGAAATGAGTATATCCGAAAGAAAGTTAGTGTTGCACCAATTGAGGATAAACTTAGAGAAAGTCGGCTTAGATGGTTTAGACATCTAAATCGTAGGCCGATTGAAGCTCCAGTTAGAAAAATTGAATTATTTGATTTTGCCCATATACAAAAAGGAAGAAGGAGACCAAAAAAGACATGACAAAAAACTATAAGGAGTGATCTTAATTACTTAGATTTAAATAAGTATTTGGTAACTGATAGAGCGCAATGAAAACAAAGAATTCATGTAGCCGACCCCACCTAGTGAGATTAAGGCTTAGTTGTTGTTATTGTTGTTGTTGTTGTAGAGTATTTTTTCTCAATATTCTTTGAAAATCTTTATTTGTTGATAACTCTCGACTTATTCCTCCTGTTTTTGAATATGCATAATATGCATTCTTCCTCTTTGTATTTACATGGAGAAAGAATTCAAACTTTTTATCTTACTAAAAGATTAAATCATTTAGGTTGCATGTGAATATTTTTTTTCATTTTTTATATATTCTATTGAAAAAAGTGTTTTGCAAAATCACGGGGTTTAATTTTTTAGAGACAACTAACGAGACATTTAGCTCAATGCTATCTTAATGTTATGTCATATTATTTTAAAAAAAATAATTACTTAGTTTGGCATCATCTTTAAATAATTTTTTTAAAAATTATAATAATATTAATTAAAAACTGACATTTAAATAACACGATATAATATTAATATAACATCGAAATAAACACCCTCCTCAAGAGATCCTTTTTTGTCGAGTCACACAATTTTAGCATTGCCAAGCGCTAATTTATCAATGATGTGCTTAATTAACATCTCAATTTTTTAATAACAAAATAAGATATTTATAACTCATGGAAAAATATAAGCTGTTCATTCACTATTATTGGTCATAAAATAGAGTGATTTAAATATGCCACCATAAAATAATATTTAAAATAAATTACATTTAAGTCTTTAAATTTAAGGCTTAATAATATAAGATCTATATTATAACATCGAATCTGAATTTTAATAAATTATCACACTATAATTTTTTTTATTTAATTAGTTATTTCTAAAACCTCAAAAATCTTAAAACAATATATTATAATACTATAAAATTTCACAACTACGAGAATTAAGAACATAATCCTAAAAAATGAATATCATAACTTTCAAAAAACATTAATGAATATTAACTTCATATAATTTCAACAATATTATTACAGTGATATATGATATTTTAGTTAATTCGATTGATTCAATTTTCATATATAAGAAACCTAATTCAAATTATTTAACAAAAAAAAAATTCAATTACCAAATCAATAACCAAACCAACATATTTTAAATTAAATAAAACTGACCAAATTTAATTTATTTAGTTCAATTTTTCGATTTTAACTATTTAATGCACACTTTGAGAGAAGAGAAAAGGACTTAAGCAAAATAAAAATAAAAGCAGAGGCCTTTTGCCACAATTTTCTAAGGACTGCATGTAATGAGATGAGAAAGGCAAGACCCCGGAGATCATTTTTCATTTTCTATGGTCTATGTTCAAAAGTGGGCGGTCATGCCGCGAGGCCGTCGCTGGAAAAGGGATCGCCGGCGAGAGGCGACCGACGGTGTTGGAGATGGTGCCGCAGGACGAGGAGAAAATGGGATAGAAGGCCATGGTGGATCTCGGGGGCGCCATTGCTGGGGATTCCCACGGAGCCACCGGTCAAGCAGGGTTGGCGGTAGCGAGGGCTGTCGGCGAGAAGGAAGCCCACAGCATAGCTATCACCATCATGCGTGGAAGTTTGGCAGAGGTGTAGGTCCTTCGTCGAGAAACGTCGATAGAGCTGACAGCGGCGACGTCGGTGGCGATGGAGGCAGCGAGCGATCGCCGGCAATGCATGGTCGCCACCAGAAAGCGAGAGCGGGAGAGAGGAGGGAGCAACCATGTCCACCACCATAGGAGAATATATAGCCATGAAAGAAGAGAATGAAAGGGGAGACCTGGAGAAAGAAGGGATAGCGCTAGAGAGCCAGGCGTGGAAAAACTTTCAGCTATGGATTCGTGGAGGGGAGAGAAGGAGACGAGACAGAGCAGAGAGAGAGAGAGAGAGAGAGGGCTAGCTTTCCTTGATTCAGAGCAAACTCGGCGAGGGGAAGGCAGGTGCTGATGACAAGAGGCCTGGCGGATGGTTATCTTACATGGTTCCCAAGAGGCAAGCTCGGCAACGGTTGCTGAGCTTGCTGGCCGGCGACTTCGATGCAGCTACGTTGGTGATGGCGAAAGGCGACAACAGAGAGGACGGCCGCTTGGCATGATGAGAGAGGAAGAAAAGGTAATGGGACAGCAATCATGGCTGAAGGAGCCACGAGGAAGAAAGAGAGTTGGTCTTCCTTCAATGATTGCAGTCATGGAGAGAACATCCGAGAAGTAGGCAAAGGGAGGAAAAAGTGTCTGAAGCTGAAGAGGACATGATGGAAAAAAATTTGAGGTTTTTACCCGTGTGACACAAAAAACTTCAATATTTACTTATTAGACACCCTAAAGTTAAATATTACATGACACACACTTATTTATTTTAATTTTACAACCAACACACTCTAGTTAAAAAATCCTTACATTTTATTTAAGTAAACCATACTTAAGTTATGTTTTAACTTAAATAAAGTTCATAGGAATAAAATCTAACTCTCGGTGCACCTTAACTTAAATCTTACATGTTAAAAACTATTTAAATCTATTATTTATGTAAAATATTTTAAATCTAATCGTTAGATGCTCATCTTAACGATTAGATTTAATTTAAGATACAAAAGGGGTTAGATTTTATTCTTATGAACCTTATTTAAGTTAAAACATAACTTAAGTATGATTTACTTAAATAAAATGTAAGGATTTTTTAACTAGGGTGTGTTGGTTGTAAAATTAAAATAAATAAGTGTGTGTCATGTAATATTTAACTTTAGGGTGTCTAATAAGTAAATATTGAAGTTTTTTGTGTGTAAAAATCTCAAAAATTTTACATTTGGGTGACCGAATCTTCAGCTCCCCAATCTGCGCTCCATGTCAGCAATGGCGACACCACCAATACTGATGTGCCGGGCGATGATTGAATGGCCAAACATTCGATCACCTAAATGTAAAAACTGCTCAGAATGATGGGAGTGATGGGGATGGCACAGAGATGGAAGGGAGAAGAAAGGAGCTATGGCCCTTTAAAATCTCAAAAAAATTGAATTGTATAATTTTTTTGAGGGACCTGATGCGATTTGAAGGTTTATTGGGTCTTTACCTCTTTGCTCGGCATGAGTTAGCAATCCACCAAGTAGGACAACCTCACAATAACGGGGATCTTACGTCACGCCGTAGGTGTACGCACGTCACGGCTCATGCTAAAAGAGTTATGCACCAAATTGGCCGGAGGATAGGCTAGTTTGTGTAATGCTAAAGTCCAGCTATCTCAAAGTTTAACTCCGTCCCCAAGAGTACTCATCTAATATAGAGCCAAAAAGGCTTTACAGATCTTCCCCGAAAGGATGGGGATTTACCCGTAGGCTATAGATTTGTGAGAGTGGACGGAGAGCCGAATGTAATTGATCAGGCTGACTTGAATGATTGTCATGACAAGTTTTCGACCAACAATGTCATGTAGAAAGGAAAGATTTTAGACCCTGCTGATGTGCATAGGTGGAGCACCTGAGATTTTGAGTCCAAAGATCCCTCAGGGAACCCCGGTGAATGTATGAGATAAAGCGTACGTGATTGAGTCCAGAGATCCCCTAGAAAAACTTTGATGAATGCATAAAACACTAAGAATCATGCTCAGAAGCCCACAAGGATAACTTTAATGTCTGTATGAGTATATAAAATTGCCTCTACATGAGAAGGTGATCAATAACAATCATGGCGGACAATCCCTAAGTTAAACAGATGGTCTGGACAAAACTGAGATGAGACTAGAAAGATGTTGACATAGAACAAGCCTGGATTAGTTGGTAGGTCGGGGAGCAAGCTTGAGTAGAGCACCGCTAGACTGTTTGAGAGATTGAGAGGCAAATTGGAGCTAAGAGCCTCTGTATTTCCAGCAAAGAATTAAATCATTATGGTCTAAGCTTAATAAATAAGCATTTTTAGTAAGCAGTAAGCAGCGAAGAAGGTGGTGGTTGTCATCACTCTTTCTTGGAGGAATATCTGAAGGAATGACAAAGTGGAGGGAGTGCTCACCACCGCTATGTTGTTGGAGGAAGAGTTAGTAGATTGCAAGGGGGATAGCTTGCGACCACTTTCATTGGGCATACATTAGTGGAAACTGAAATGAGGGATTGCCCGTAGCCTCTTTCATTGGAGATAGAGGAAAGTGAAGAGGGGAATTGCCTGCAATCACTTTCATTGGAGGTAAAGTCATCAAATGGTGGGGGGGTGGAGACTCGCATAGGTGGATTGCCTCCACCCACTTTGTCATTGGAGGTAAAGTCAACAAACAAGCAAAGTGGGTGACATGCTTACAATGAAGAGGATAAATTCCGTGCGTCTTTGCCCGACAAATTAGGGGGAGGTCAACCAGTGAGCCTATGTCACCACACTTGTCCTTGGGGGGTGGAGACTCACATTGTATTGGATCCTTGCATCAATATCTCACAATGGAGCATCTTGCATTTAGTGTGATGAACATTTGATCTTTACTTATGGCGCAATGTGGATAAGTTTCCTGCCATAAAAAAATACCAGCATGAGACCATAGCAAAAAAATGACTAATGAAATTATTAAATGTCGTAGGCAAAGAAGAATTTATCTTTTGTCATGGTTAGAGCCTCGAAAACTAATGTGAGGATGCTCGGAAGAATTTGTCGTACTAGAAAATGATACTCAAAAGGAGAAGAAAATTAAAGAAAGCAATAAGATCCAATAATTCACAATACTACAACTTAGGATAAACAACTAGTACAGATAAGCAAATAATTTAAAGTCACCAATAGTCTCTACTATGCAAGAAATATGTCTTTTTGAATCTAAAGCATAGGAAAAATAAATAAATTAGCTAGATCTTCTCCTGAAGATTATTCTCCCCATTCCCATAATTATCCTTAGCACTTGTCGTATTAATGACAATAAGTTGTACACTAATAAAACTTTTAAATAAAAATATTAAACAAAGATAAAAATAATATTAATGTAATAGTACAGTACATCATGAATAATAAATAAATAAAACATATGTGACAATGTTTCATATAAAAATTCTAAATAACATGCACTCCTACTTTATTTGGTTCATTTTATTTTTAGAGCTCATAACTTTTTGTACTACACTTCAGTTGTTTTTTACACCTTTGAGGATCCCCCATAAGTAGCCCCCTGTAGGCAGGCATGCACAATGATGTCGTCGAACCAAATATCATGTGAGATCCTCTTTGATGGGCATATATCCACAGCATATATGTATCTATTTTGGGGATTGTCACCCTCTATGATAGTCAGGAACTGCTACTAGGCATTGTCGTGCCAAATATCATACCATTTGCCCAAGCTAAGGCATGGTATAATCCCCAAAAAAATCACATTTAACTTTTAGCCGTTGTCTCTTTCAATTTAGTATTACAAAGTTAAAGTGTTAAGCTCATACACTTGCTCAAATAGCACTTTAATTTATCGAGTGTGATGAAAATCAGTGTATTTGTTTGCCCATGTAAACATGCATACTTACCTTTCAAGTGATTGTCACAATAAAAAAAAAAAAAATGTTTAACATGTAATAAATTTAATGCTTATCATTAATTAGCATAATACAACTAATTAGACAGTTCAGTCTGTTTACTAGATGGCTCGATCAATCTCCTCACGGACCCATAACAATAATGGGTACCAGATGGTTCAATCACCACTCTTTATTGCACGATTATATGATTAGATAGTCAATATGGCTTTAGTATAATATTTTTCTTTCATCTGATCAATGCGATTGGTTAGTCCAATTAGCCTTATGTTGACCTTCCATCGATCTGATCAAGACCTAGAACGAGATTTAGGATTCATTCTTCACCATTTTCAACCTTAATCAAGGTCCTTCCGTTGAACCACATGGCGAGATCCTGGCCCTCTTGGTGTACAGCTCACCCTATGCGGCTCAAATGAAGAAAATGCTTTCCCTCTAAGGATCCTCCTACTATAGTTATAAATAATAAGACTTAGCTTATAGAAGAGATGTTTTTTTGGACTCACACTTATTCTAAGGCTTTTACTGTTGTATCCCTCACCTCTTTTATTGTTTGGCACTCAACCACAGAAGGTTTCTTCAACTTTGTGAAACATGGACTTGCTTGGCCGATGGATATAGGAATCTCTCTGAATTACTTAAACCCCAGTGTACTTTACTTTCTAGCACTTTCCTTTTCTTCTTTCTTCTAGCTCACGGTCTCTCCCTCTCTCTTCATTTGTCTACGAACATTTTGCGTGTTGCCTGCTACTAAACCTCACCCTTTTCATACATTGATAGGCACAAGTAAACCAATTGAGATGGCAGGTGAGAAAAGCACAAGATTGCTGTCAAAAAAGAGGAAGAGAAAGTTTAACAAAATCAATAGTAGAACCTGGGAAGAAGATTAGGAAGAAATGGAGAAAAAAATGAAATTCATTGGTCTTTAACATCCAAAATCCTGGTGAAGAGGGATACTTTGGAGCTAAAACTTCATGAGCTGAAGCACATGATGCATACAAAGCTCCAGAGCGTCATCTCCCTGAGATTTCTAATGAAGAAGCGGTATCGGAGGACCTCGTATGTCCTACTTATAGAAGAAGCGGTATGGGAGGACCTCGTATGTCCTACTTATGCGAGAGATAACATGTAGAATGAGAGAAAAGAGAGGGAAGGATAAAAAGATAATTTATAAAAAATTAAAGACATTACAAAAAGACCAAATTATCATTTGGTTTCAAGATAGAATTTTAGACAAGAGAAAAAAATATTTTATTTTATAAGTTAAAATTTATATTGGGCCAAAAAAAAAGCTCTAACCAAATGAGCCTTAAATGCAACTCAAGGATCCAGATGTTAAAAATTTAAAAACATAGATTTACATAATATTATGTCTTTATGTCGAAGACGTGAATGTAATTTACCCTTATATTAATTATATTATCTGGCTTTATCAGATGAAAACTATACATCAAATGGACATAATAAATAATATACCTCGAGCATCCAAGACATTAAATGAACATTTAAATGAAAGAAAAAGCAATTTTTAAGAATAAAAGTTTTGCATAATAATAATTTCATTTGCAGTTTCCATTTCTTCAATATTGTTTATTATTATTATTATTATTATTTTAATTTTTAGGGTGATGATTATTTGATTGGAGATGATGGAATGGCAATGCAAGAGTACCCCAAACATTGGAAAGGGAAGAATGGGCTCTACTGCTGTGGCCTTGCGAGGAGAGGGCTCTATGGTGCTGCAGAGGATGCATTAAGTATCGCCAATGATATAAGCAATTTGCTTCTCAACGACAGATCAGCTTAGATTCATATAAAAGCTATACAGTAAGGCACAATCTATTGAAATACTAAGGAGTAATGCCTATCAAAAATGTAGTAGTACTACTGAATAAATGCATTGTTCAAAAACAATACAAATAATGTTGTAGTCCAATGAAATTAGAAACTTTAAAATCTAGTACTTTCATGGACTTCTTTGTGACTTACATGAAATTACCAATTTAGATTGATGTTTTAAAATAATTTACATTACATTAAATCTTGATCGCGGCATGATTTTGAGCTCTTGGCATCGTGGGTGGGGTCACTTAATGTGATCCTCAACCTACCAATGATTTGGCCCTGTTTGGCGCGAGGACCAAAACAGGACTAAAATGGTACTAATTTAAAAAACAATGATAATAATAATAAATAAATATTTTAAATTATTTTACACAAATTTAAATATAAAAAATATTATTTTACTTTATATACTCAATAATTTAAAATAAAAATATCAATTTTATTTCACATTCTAGACCAAAATATTCAAATCGAGTATTTTGATCTGAAATACTGCTAAATAAAGTTTATATTTTTATTAAAAATTATTGAGTATGTGAAGTAAAAATATTATTTTTTATATTTAAAATTTTTGTGTAGAATAATTAAAATAATTTATTTTATTATTATTATTGTTATTAATCATACGATGCGACACAATTCTCATGTTCACACCAACATATTGAATGTGTCTTGAATGTGTCTAGTCAGGATTTTCATAATCAATGCAAAAAAATACATATTTAAAGCTAAGCCTCGGTATAATCCAATTGTAACAGAAAAATTCTTAGTCAAACTACCTTATATTCTAACAGAAATAATAGCTTCTTAAAATGCCTTTCATAACTGAAACTTAAATAGCACAATTTCATTCTTTTTTAAAACTCTCCAAAACACTTCTCTTCAATTTATATTCTTGAAGACCCATTGGTCCCATTTTTATAAGCAATAATATGCTCATCCTCTTTTTTGAATAAATTATTAGTAATTGTGAAACTATAAATTAAAAACTCTAAAATGATTTCACTATCTTCATTAGTCCTGCCAGAATTATACCCATAATAGACAATATTATATTCCTCAACAATACTTCTAACATGTTTAAATCTCCTCTAATAAATATTTTTTTCTGTTAAAATATCTATTGTATTAAACCTTCAAAATTATTTTAAAACTTTTCTTTTATACTTACATCCAAATCTACTTGAAAGGAATACACATTTATAATGTTAATAGTTATGTATCGATTATAACTTTTAAAACTATAACTTTATTCTCATTTCAGTTAACTTCTACTACATGATCATTCAAATTCTTGTCTGTAATTATACGCTTTATTTTTAGTTTTATTATTCTCAAAGTACCAAAATTCAAAACCTAAACTATTAATTTCTTTGGCTTTCTCTCATACTCACTCTATTTCCTAAATACATAAAATATTAATCTTTCTATGAATCATAATATCTATCAATTCTATTAAGTTATTTATCAGGGTGCAAATATTCAAAGTTTATAGTCTAATTCTAGTTACTTGTGTTCTAATATTTTGGACTAACTTCATTACTAACATTCGTTCATGATGTGAGAATTCTTATTCACTTATCAATACACCTGAGTGCACAGATAATCATAGAAATTACAACAAAAGTACAAGAATTTTGGTTACATTTCAAAAGAAAAGTGAAGATAATAAGTGGGTAAGAACTTATTGTAATTAGGATTTAGTGGATGATATGCAACAAACCATCATTAGCTGCTTTCCGGAAGAGTGGGTGGACAACTTTCATTCAAAACTTCGGCACGGCATCCAGGACTCCAATGTGTCCAGATCTGCCAAAAGAAAGCCAATTAACAAAAAAATAAGAGACAAGATGTAGAGGAGTCATTATTGTATACACACAATGTACTATTGAAATAGAATGCTATATTTGTTTCTACGTAGATTTCTCCATTCCATGAAATACAC
>KZ452015.1:3329216-3359977 GCA_002786265.1 Apostasia shenzhenica
TTTATTTTTAGTTTTATTATTCTCAAAGTACCAAAATTCAAAACCTAAACTATTAATTTCTTTGGCTTTCTCTCATACTCACTCTATTTCCTAAATACATAAAATATTAATCTTTCTATGAATCATAATATCTATCAATTCTATTAAGTTATTTATCAGGGTGCAAATATTCAAAGTTTATAGTCTAATTCTAGTTACTTGTGTTCTAATATTTTGGACTAACTTCATTACTAACATTCGTTCATGATGTGAGAATTCTTATTCACTTATCAATACACCTGAGTGCACAGATAATCATAGAAATTACAACAAAAGTACAAGAATTTTGGTTACATTTCAAAAGAAAAGTGAAGATAATAAGTGGGTAAGAACTTATTGTAATTAGGATTTAGTGGATGATATGCAACAAACCATCATTAGCTGCTTTCCGGAAGAGTGGGTGGACAACTTTCATTCAAAACTTCGGCACGGCATCCAGGACTCCAATGTGTCCAGATCTGCCAAAAGAAAGCCAATTAACAAAAAAATAAGAGACAAGATGTAGAGGAGTCATTATTGTATACACACAATGTACTATTGAAATAGAATGCTATATTTGTTTCTACGTAGATTTCTCCATTCCATGAAATACACTTTATCAGCTAAGAATAAATAAAGAAAACATCAACAAAACAGCTATTTAGTTGGTACAAAGTCACCATCACTTCAATCTAACTATTCTTCAAATTAGGCCGATGATAGTAGTACCACAAATCATCATAATCTAACCCACAGCAAACTAACATCTGAATATCATCGTCCAGACTTTTGGAAACATCTTTTAATCAACATTGCATATGACGTAAGTTCTATTTTACTTAATCCTTTTTTGTATCCCCTTAATTAACTAAATCTTTCCCCATTATTAGTGCAAAATTTTGTCCTTTGTTTATTATGCCAATTGAGGTGGCATTTGATTCAATACAAATCTAGATATTTATGTTATTTGCACGACAATGTTTACTTGTATGGTTTAATTTCATCATGTTATAAATTAAAATTGTTAACTATTTAAAAATAAATGTACTTTAGCCTTAAAATTGTGGCTTCCAACTCCTTCACCAAAGAAGGGAATTGAGCCTTTTTCTAACTTCTAATGCTTCTCTGCCATCATTGATCTATTTATAAGAGGGGTGATATCTAAATGTCACTTGATATTTAGTGTGATATTAAGATGCCACCTTAAAGTAGTAATTTTATAACCAAACACTACCAAATGCCCCCCAAGTCTTTATTCAATAGCTGTCTTACAACAAACGAAGAACTAAAGCTACAGAAAAGCTCGAAAAACAAATTAATTGCAAGGTTTGTAAACAACCACTTATGCATATTGCCTGGATATAGCCGTTGCATGGCCCGATGTTGTCAAGCATCATTGCTCCTGCTTCCCCAATATTATAGGCAATAGCTGTTCCATCAATATCTCACAAGTTGTCATAATTTAACAGAAAGATGTTAAGAAAATTCAATGAGAACAAGAGAATAAAGCTTTTATCAAGCTCTATTAAACTCGCCTAATGCTGCTTCAATTTTCCTGGTCAACATCCATTTTGGGTGGCTCCTCAGAATCAACAGCCATGCCATCTGTGCGACCACCTTGCAAATTTGGCCATTCTCCGTCAGGAGAGAGAGGAGGCAGCTTCTCCATGAGCACATTTCTAAATCACTTATATAGAGAAATAAACATGCCTGCATATATCATTAAGCACATCGTCCCAATGAGCAAAAATGCTACAAGAAAACTTAACAATGGGAAACAAGATCAACTTATAATAATTAGGTGTCTTCTCATCTTGTGGTTGAACTTCAAAGTAAAAACTAGCAACCAATCATTAGCAATCAATGCAACAAAACAAGAAAGAATACAACCACCACAAAATCATGAATCCTTTGTTTCCAAATCCTCATTTAACTTAAAGTGTACAAAATCATTCCTTATAGTTTCTTGTAATGTCTTTTTTGTCTCCCCCTTCCTCTTTTTATATTGGAAAGATTCAATGACGTAACTTTTCTTATTTAAAGCTTCAATCACTTATGATTATATTTTCAAACCATTTAAGCTGACTCTTTCTGACTTTATCCTCAATTAATGCTACTCCAATTTTCCCATAAATATGCTCACTTCCACTTTATTAGAATTTTAGCAACTATAGAAAATAAAGAATAAAAAATAAAATTAAAATTAGCAACTATCTCAAAGATAATAACTAATCTCCCTAAATTCTTGAATATTAAGTTCTCATAAAGATAAAATATGAAATATTTAAAATTTAAAAAATCATCATTCTCTTTTAATAATTAAATAAATGACTAAATTCTAATATAAGATTTTTTTTTTCTTGTAAAGTGATATATGAAGAGCTACAGAATCATTTTAATTTGTGGATGGTAGTTTTCAAATGTAATTAAATGATTAACAGATAGAATCCATTAAAGTACCATGCTTTATTCTAGAGCTCGAAACAAGAAGAGCCTCCTTTGCCTTTAGAGAATCCCTTAGAGAACTCTCTGTCTCTCTCACCTTATCAGCATAGGCTTTGAGTTGCTTCAACCTTCAGTTTTGTAGCATGCACAAATTGAGCATTCAATAATATCTAGTTTTGATTCGGCAAATTCATACTCACTCTAAGCCTTCACTGTAGCTTTTTCTCAAGGGATTGATTTTCCTTTTAAGATGAAGATTCTGATTGCATTCCACAGTATTTGTGTAATGGAACAAAACAACAATAAAATGCATATCCTTCAGTAAAAAAAATGAAGCACATAAGTAACTAAATTCAGAAAAACTTAAGAAACAAAGGTCACTATAGAACCTGTCCGTCTATGCCATAACTGAGGAGCTCTTAATTTTTGAATTTCACATCTTGACTAATTAAACAAAACTTTTATTTCATCTAATACATATAACGAAAGAAAAGAATCTTTCAATTCATACTATGCGTATATGGGGAAAAAAGATTACTCAAGTATAAAACAGAGGTCATCACATTCTTAGAATCACGTGGTACATTACTAGAGCTACTCAGTTAAAAGAACAAGAACTGAAGAAAATGAGATTATCTCCTTTCTAGAAAATTCAATGAGAACAAGAGAATAAAGCTTTTATCAAGCTCTATTAAACTCGCCTAATGCTGCTTCAATTTTCCTGGTCAACATCCATTTTGGGTGGCTCCTCAGAATCAACAGCCATGCCATCTGTGCGACCACCTTGCAAATTTGGCCATTCTCCGTCAGGAGAGAGAGGAGGCAGCTTCTCCATGAGCACATTTCTAAATCACTTATATAGAGAAATAAACATGCCTGCATATATCATTAAGCACATCGTCCCAATGAGCAAAAATGCTACAAGAAAACTTAACAATGGGAAACAAGATCAACTTATAATAATTAGGTGTCTTCTCATCTTGTGGTTGAACTTCAAAGTAAAAACTAGCAACCAATTCATTAGCAATCAATGCAACAAAACAAGAAAGAATACAACCACCACAAAATCATGAATCCTTTGTTTCCAAATCCTCATTTAACTTAAAGTGTACAAAATCATTCCTTATAGTTTCTTGTAATGTCTTTTTTGTCTCCCCCTTCCTCTTTTTATATTGGAAAGATTCAATGACGTAACTTTTCTTATTAAAGCTTCAATCAACTTATGATTATATTTTCAAACCATTTAAGCTGACTCTTTCTGACTTTATCCTCAATTAATGCTACTCCAATTTTCCCATAAATATGCTCACTTCCCACTTTATAGAATTTTAGCAACTATAGAAAATAAAGAATAATAAAATAAAATTAAAATTAGCAACTATCTCAAAGATAATAACTAATCTCCCTAAATTCTTGAATATTTAAGTTCTCATAAAGATAAATATGAAATATTTAAAATTTAAAAAATCATCATTCTCTTTTAATAATTAAATAAATGACTAAATTCTAATATAAGATTTTTTTTTTCTTGTAAAGTGATATATGAAGAGCTACAGAATCATTTTAATTTGTGGATGGTAGTTTTCAAATGTAATTAAATGATTAACAGATAGAATCCCATTAAAGTACCATGCTTTATTCTAGAGCTCGAACAAGAAGAGCCTCCTTTGCCTTTAGAGAATCCCTTAGAGAACTCTCTGTCTCTCTCACCTTATCAGCATAGGCTTTGAGTTGCTTCAACCTTCAGTTTTGTAGCATGCACAAATTGAGCATCAATAATATCTAGTTTTGATTCGGCAAATTCATACTCACTCTAAGCCTTCACTGTAGCTTTTCTCAAGGGATTGATTTTCCTTTTTAAGATGAAAGATTCTGATTGCATTCCACAGTATTTGTGTAATGGAACAAAACAACAATAAAATGCATATCCTTCAGTAAAAAAAATGAAGCACATAAGTAACTAAATTTCAGAAAACTTAAGAAACAAAGGTCACTATAGAACCTGTCCGTCTATGCCATAACTGAGGAGCTCTTAATTTTGAATTTCACATCTTGACTAATTAAACAAAACTTTTATTTCATCTAATACATATAACGAAAGAAAAGAATCTTTCAATTCATACTATGCGTATATGGGGAAAAAAGATTACTCAAGTATAAAACAGAGGTCATACACATTCTTAGAATCACGTGGTACATTACTAGAGCTACTCAGTTAAAAGAACAAGAACTGAAGAAAATGAGATTATTTTGGAAAATGATCCATGACATGCAAAGAAGTAAGCCATAACCAAATAAGGATACCCGCCAATTCTTGATCGCTATGTCTGTTTTAACAGCATAATTATTGCTTCGGAAATATCGAATAAGAAATCAAAAGTAACATTACCTCCCATGAGCGATCTGAAAGATGGAATTGACTGACATTAACATCAGAGAAGACCAAGCTGACGATAGCCAAATTTAAAATAAGTCAATTGCCCATCATGCAGCCGATAGCTCTAGAAACAACTTGTCCATATCTCTCTATCACAGTGATTAAATGAGTGAAGCTTTTCAATCCGATGTCTAGAAGAGTCTGAATGACTACTTCAGTAGTAAATTTGGTTCCATGGGCCTGGATCTCATTGTCATCTATCCACGAAAGAATTTCATGAGCTGGCTTCCTTCCCCTAACCATGCTAGTTAGTTCCAAAGAAAGATCATGACCCTCTCCACCTTCTTCTTATCTTTCAGCACTATATTTGAAACAAGGCCCAGTCTTGGGCGAGTAGCCCCTCCAGTGCTCAAGCATTCTCAATGCTCTGCAGAACACCAAAGGAAGGAAACAAAAGTCAAATAATAATAATTACAACAGAACAAGGTTTAAAAGAAGAATCTGAGAAGATAGAAATGCTCAATTCAAGTTTCGACACCCGTACATAAGTTGTCACAGATACATTATAAGAGTTTGATGTGTTCAACGATTTAGCCACTGAAGGAGGCTATTTGACATTGCTAAACACCCAAAAGATATACAGTAGATTATAGTGAATTTTAGAAGAAAACAGAATTGATATTTAGACTCTTACCTGCTTAATCTTATCCAAGTATGACAGACGAACTTCTCTTTCCAGGACTTCCTGTACAAAAACATGTTGGGATCCCATTTTGGGAGGTCTTGCACATAAGCCCACTCTTCCCATGGCCATATAAATTGAAAATCAGCACTGCAAAATGGAAAGATACTGAAGATCATTGTTAGTCAATAATCTCTAAATAGCTATATCTAATAGCATTTGTCAAGATTTGATTATGAAAGGTTAAAGTCCCAACTTATATATATATTTAACAAACAACCCATACCTCAAACACAGCAGATAATGTTCATTGCTAAAGCATAGTACATAAGAGATTGTCTGTATGGTAACAATGTGTCCTTGAATTTTTTGACAGATAATTAAGTTCAAACTTAAACACAGCAAAATATCTAAGCATCATTAACCTTATAAAAAATGGAGACCTAAAGTCCATGAAATACCTGTGAAAAAATTGTCTCTGCCATTAAATACTTGTAGCGGAATGGTACAGGAAGTTCAACCAGATACGCAACACACTCTTTATGACTATCTTTCTGAAGAAAGAAAAAGATATAAAAAGTAATTGAGTCAGTAAAAGATTACAAATCCTACAAAATATATTATGGAATGTATAGAATACTAGTGAAAAATAAATATATATGTTGAGCTCAATATAAGAAATCTATCAATAGTAAAACACATAGAATTGATCTACAAATAGGTAAATTAACAGGAAAAATAACACTGACGACAAACCACCCTATAGACCCAAAGAACTGGCTCAACGAACTATAATGATAATCTTGGCCATAATTTTTTACAAAGTCTATGATGGACAGTTTTTCCAAAAGATTTGGTTTGACCAATAGTTCAATGACAAAATTGAAAGAGCTGTTTAGCAAACAGCTTTGACCGGTTTCACTCCCCAATTATTCGATTCATCGAAATAAATCAAACATGTCTGCTCTGCCACTGAAACCAAATCCGAAAAATAACAGTAAAATAGCTAGAAACAAACAAAGTCGAAACCATCTACAGGGCGATTTCACACACGCGAATCTCCATATCCTTTTTTTGCATTTCTTTTTTTCTCCCCTGCCATTCTTCTTCTTTTCTCTCTATTCCCGCCAACCCCCTTGCAGTCCTCTTCTTACGCAAGTCCCACCATTCCTTTCCCTCACTTTCCCCGCTCTCCGCAAAAGCTGGATCCAAGATTTGGCATACAACATCTGACCCTAGGGTTTAAATTCGATGTCTTCAACTACATTGTAATCTTATAGCTGAAGTTTCACACTAAATTGCAGGATCAATCATGAGGAGGCATTCCTTAAGGAACATGTAGGTATTATACATTTTACTTAGTAATTAATACATATGAAGCACTTAAAAGCTTTAAAATATGTAACAACGAACTAAGTCATTATCCCACTAGGTGGGGTCTACTATATAAATTCTTTATTTTCATTGCACTTTATTAAATAACAAATTCTTATTTAGCTTTGTGTAATATCATTCGTTATAATTTCTTATCATATCTTTTTTAGCATTCTTTTTTCTCTTTTTATATGGGCAAGGTCCAATAATCCAACTTTTCTTATTGGAATTTCTATCAGCCCACAATTTATATCTAAATCATCTAAGCCGACTCTCTCTGGATTTTTTGTCAAATGAGACACTCCAGTCTTCTCCCGCATACATTAACTTTTCATCTTAGCCTTTCGTGTATACACACTCATCCACCTTATCTTATTTGTATGTTTCTACTTTATACGCTAGCGTTTAGCACTATATAACATCACTGGTCTTATAATAATTCTATAGAATTTATCTTTAAATCTAAGTAAATTTTTTTTAAAACACAATACACTAAATGCATTACTCTATTTTATCCATCATGCTTTGATCCTTCTAATAATATTATCTATTTTATTGTTATTCTGTATGATTGATCCAAGATATGTAAATCGCTCACTCAGACGCTCTTACAGATAATTTAATTATCAATTGTTATTTCCCTACTACAAGAACTTCTATTTTGACTAAATTTATACTTCATATATTCGATTTTTAATCTGTTAAAATAAAACTTTTAGATTCTAATGTATTTCTCCATAACTTAAGTTTTATCTTGACATTTTCACTAGTTTATCAATAAACAGAATATCATCAGCAAAACACATACACTAAGGTAATTTTCTTAAATATATGTAGTCAAAATCTCCATAACTAATACAAAAAGATATGAACTTAAAGCCAAACTATGGTATAATCCAACTGAAATAAAAAAAATTACGTTAAACCCTCTTCCGAACACAAGTAATAGGCCAATTATATATATCCTGAATAACTTGAATATAAGTAAAATGAAAGTTTTAAAATGTGACTATGAAAAGTTTTCTATATAAAAAATTAAAGCTATCTAGGAACTTCTACATCATCATTCTAAGTGGTGTCGAACGAGGTGACTAATAATAGAGAAATAATTCTGTAGAACAATGAGCCATGGATACATCCCTAGTCTCACATTCACTCCTTTAGGGCCTTTATGTCTCCTTGCTACTTATTGCTTGCGTAATGATGGAGTGGGCATTCTTTCTCTTAAACCTTCTATTTGTGATGAGTTGTCTCTTTATAGTTTATATAGTATGTCATAAAACTTACATTGAGATTAAACATCTTTGTTGTTTATTTTTAATTTCTTAAAGATAAGCAT
Organism: Apostasia shenzhenica; assembly: GCA_002786265.1. Classification (NCBI taxonomy): domain Eukaryota; kingdom Viridiplantae; phylum Streptophyta; class Magnoliopsida; order Asparagales; family Orchidaceae; genus Apostasia; species Apostasia shenzhenica. The sequence goes on from KZ452015.1 coordinate 3,337,452, forward strand.
TACTACAAATCTTTTATATTTTCATAGTATAATTTTCTTAACAGCTTTCCTTCATTTTAATGTATATTTTATAGGACAAATATACCACTTGAACATTTTTTTACATTGCTTAAAACCGTTACATGTTTTAGAATTTCAAGAAGTATTTTCGCTATAACATTGCATAGAAATATTTTTATTTTTTCATCATTTATAATAGATAAAATAATTGAAATTTGCTTCAATGTTTCAATTTTAACTCAATGTGCATGATCATAATTTCTTCTTTATAGTATTGTTGTTCATATGCAATATGGATGTCATAGCTTTCACCATGGTCTTCATCTGCTGATGAAAATTGAAATTGATATGCATACTTTATTGAGGAATAATATTTATCTTTATGCAATTTCTATTAGTACATTGGTTGTAAGATGTTGAACACAAATCAATTTTGACGATAATAACCACGTTAATAATAATATACTCAACTAACCTTATATTTATTAGTATATAATGTACCTAAGCTTTTCAGGGTAAAAAGAGGTTGCTCGTTGAGATAGTTTTACCCAAGATTAACGAAATCAACCTAAGAATAAAGAGAAATGAAAAGAGCATCAAATCAAAAAATCAATTTAAAGACGCATTAGTTCTAAAATTTTAGACTATTATATAACTGTAAAAAATTCATAACTCATTTATCTCGAGAAATCTAAAATAAACATAATTAAATTTATTTTGTAATTTCCCGAATTTCCAGATAATTTTTTTGTTTCACATTTGGATGAATTAATATTTTTGAGAAATTTCAAATCACACTATGACCTATTTCCTTCGATTTTCAAAGTTTGAAATTTTTGGTTTAATTTAATTTGATCAATAATTTTACTCTTGAAAGTGTCACTTCAATTTTAAACGATAAAATTTATTTTCAAATTTATATTTATACTAATAATAAATAAATAAAATAATTCTTTTTGAAAATAAATTAATTAAATTTCATGATATTTAACTTCAATCGATTTTGGATGCTTTCAACTCATTTAAAACTTGATATATTGAATTACTCAATTTTTTTAATTCTATTGACCTTATTTAATCATTACTTTCTTATTTTGCTCTTTAAAATCAGTCATAAAATAAGCTAAGTAGTTAATTTTGTCTTCATTTAATTTACAAAAACTCACAATGCCTAAATTACTAATTTACCCTTCACTTCTGTTGGGGTGAGCGCGACGCGGAAGCTAGTTTGAGCCGAGATACGGTGGCAAAGGCGAGGTGGGCCGAGTCAAGGGTGAGGCAGAGGCCAAGTGGGCCAAGTCACACGCTCACATCCAGCGCTCTATCCGACTAGTAATGCATGACTATCGAAAAACAGTCGGAATCAACGTGTGACACTAGATTGCTATGTGTAATAAGAGATTTAGTAGCACATTTCCTAGCAATTACTTTTAGAAAAGTTGGCAAATGCTAAAGATCCTAGGCACTTGGTATCAGAGTAGGCACGGGTTCAATGCCTGGTAGCATGCTGGAGGGGAATGTTGGGGTGAACATGGCACGAGAAGATCAGTTTGGGCCAAGTCACGGTGACGAAAGCCAAGTAGGTCGAGCCACAGATGTGGCAGAAACCAGGTGGGCCAAGTCACACGCCCACCTAAGTGCCACAGATTGATCCCAATGGTATTTCGATATACACGTATTATTTTTTGAGAAAAGTGCTAGACATGAGACCCACATGGCCTCCGCCACACCAATAACTCAGCCCACCTAACCTCCGCACCGTGACTCGGCCCAAACTGGCCTATGCGCCACGCTCACCCCAAACAAGAATGTGGGATAAATTAGTAAACAAAATTAAATAATTTTCTTTTGAAAATAAATTAATTAAATTTCATGAAATTTTTTTAAACAATTTTAGTTGCTTTCAACTTGTACAAAACTTAAAATTTTGAATTTCTCAAATTTTTAAATTCCACTAACATTATTTAATTTTCACTTCCTTATTTTGCTCTTTAACATCAACCATAAAATAAGCTAAATGACTGATTTTGTCATCATTTATTTTACAAAAAACTGTAATATGTAAATGACCAGTTTACCATTTATTTCATCTATAAATAAAAGAGAATTTGAGTTAATATCTCTGATTGGAAAGCCAAAACTCCAATCTCTCTCATTCTCCAGCTAAAAAATTCTCTCATCAAACTCAAAATTTCTGTTCACAACATTGGAAGTCAATTCTAGGAAATTCTTGGATTTTCAGAAGTATTTTTATTCGGGTATTTTTTTTTTTTTTAAATTTATAGACGAACAAATTTTTTTTATAATTTTATGTTTATTTTAAAGTTTTTAAATTTTATAAATAGTACAAAATAAAAAAAAATTACAATTTTTACAATAAATTATCTAGGTAAAACTACACTTACAAAAAACTGCTCAATTTATTCTACTTTATAATATTTTTGAGAAAAGTTTTTGAAGTTTCTATTTACCTGATTTCACATTGTATTGAAATATTTTATCGAGTTTCGTCTCTCTTTCTCTTCTTTTAATCCTTATATTTCACAGAATATTAAGAAAAATAATACTAAATTTTTCTCTAAAAAGTTAAATTAACTTTATTGTAAATAGGGCTCTTGTAAAAGAATCATGTGATTTCTTATACATGTTTTGATTTTGAGTTTTCCTACGCGGAGAGGGGTTTTTCTTACTTATCCTTAAGTAAAAGGAGAAGTATGGCTGTTCCTTTTCCAAGTAAAAAGGATCGAAAAATTGATTTGTACCTTTCGACTAAAAACGCATAGGTTTCCTTCCTACATTAGGGCTTGAGCTTGACCATAACAAGCTTAAAATAGAAGAACTTTGAAGGAGGAATAAAGGAGAGTGAACTAGACAAAAGAATAGCCGAACCACTATACATCCTATATCATTTTTCATTTTTGCATCATTTTTTTTAATTTTTATACCATTTAGAGGCTAATGTACTTGATAGTTATTTTAGTTTTAAAATAATTTTCAAAACCTTAAAATAAAATTTCAGTAATTAGATTTTGAACATAATAAATTAAGCAAATTTAAAATACTTGATAATTTAAATTGACCAAACTCTATGAAATAACTAAACTTGGTAGGTTAGTTAATTAAGATTTTGGACTAATCACCCCAAAAAACTAATTTACTTAACCAAAGGTTGAATATAACTTAATTATAGTAGTAGAACGGAATCGAGTTAACACAATAGGTAAATTTAATTTGTCAAACGATCAGAAATACTCTGGTTTGTCCATCTCACTATAATTAAATTACATATAACATAAAATTTATTTATAGAACAAAGCGAATTAGTACATCAAGTAAATTAAATTCATCATAAAATTTCGATCAGAAACTTACTGATTTGTCCAACCCAATATAGTTAAGTTAGTTAATTACTAAATTTACATTCTATAATTTTATTTATTACACTTAACTTATTAATATTTACTTTTTTACATTACTAAGATTTACTTACTGCAATACTAATTTTTATTTTCTGCACATTGTTTTTTATAAATAGTTACTGTACATCTAGCTTTCAATTCTGCACATTAACTTTTACTTTTCTACAATTTTTTTCTATTAATAAAACCATTTTGTTAACATTTTTTTGTGCATATATATATATATATATATATACACTAATATTTATAAATATCTATTTATATATAAATATATATTTAATATACTATTATTATTAATTAGAAAAAATACTTGTATTCACACACTTCACATCTTATACATTAGTAAATTAAATTTATATATATTTATATTTATATTAAGAATTTGGTAACTGATAGAGCGCAATGAAAACAAAGGATTCATGTAACCGACCCCACCTAGTGGGATTAAGGCTTGGTGGTTGTTGTTGTTGTATATTTATATTAAATATAAATATATATTATTTATACATATACATATAGATATATATTATTCTTACTTATTTTTTTGCAACTACTACTTTAAAATTACTCTCACTTTTGCTCAAAAAATAATAAAAGCCTCACAACAGTAGATAGATCTAAAAGTACTTCAAATTTTTTAATTAATAATAATTAAAATTTAAAATTTTAATTACACCCAATTCACCCCATCTTGGATGTGCAAGTGGACCAACAACTTCATCAATAAATAAGATAGAATTTGATTTAATACCTTTTTGGCAAACTATAACTCACAAGCACTCTCATTCTTTAGCTGAAACATTCTCTCCCCAAGCTCAAATTTTCTGTTCACACATTTAGAAGTCAATTCTAGGAAGTTCTTGGTTATTCAGAGGTATTTTTTATATTGGTATTCTCTTTTTCTCCGCAAATTGATTTTTCTTAAAGTTACTTAGATTTTTATACTAGTTTTTTGAGCTCCAAACAGCTTTTTACTAAAACTTTCTGAAAGTCTACTTTTTTTATTGTAATACGATCGAATACTTAATCATGGAACTTGTTAAGAAATAGGAATGTAGAACAGGAAACAACTAGAAATATGAACTAGGAAATTAGGATGAACAAAATATTTTACAGAACAGTGAACTTGAAATGAACTCTGCAGCCATATAGTTAAATCCAAAATTTCTATACAACAGTAAGAAAACATCAGCAAAGTTCAGAGCAAACAGGAAAACAAAGATGGGAACAGAAGAAACAGAGAAATAAAAGGGAAATCAAAGAGCACAAAAGCCCCAAAACTAGATTAACCTCAAGCCACTAGTGGAATGGCAGCCCAATGCCACAACTCCCAGCCTAACTGCAGCCCACTGCTCCGGCTCAGATTCGATCCGACACCACCTGTGCGAATCGTAGCAAAAAAAGACCACTTCTTCAGCATTCAAAATTCAACTCAGCATCGATCATCATCTCATGAACCCCTTCAACTCCTCACCTTGACAACGTTTATAGAACGATGAGAAATAGGCAGAAGCAGCGATTTCTGGCTAGGGCGAGTACGTGCGAAACGGAGGAGACAGCGAAGAGGGACGACGTGGCTGATCTGGACGCTAGCGTAGTTGGTCGTGGTTGGAAGTTGGAACCTTGGGAGTAGGCCGACGTGGGGTCGGTCGGCGGCGTGCGGACTTGACGGAGGCCGGATCGAAACGTCCCGCCCGGGTGAAGTATAGGAAGGGGAAGGCCCGATGTGATCACTTTAGGGCAAATTTGATGGCACATTTGCAAATAGGACCCCATAGTTGGCACGCATTCCAAATCCCAACTGTATTATTTTGAGTTGATCTCAATTGGACCCAATTTGAACCTAATTGACCCAAATTGACTCAGCATATGTACAGGCTATCAAATAGGCATTCTCATTGATACAAATAGACTGATTGATTTAAATAAATAAAAATACATCTAATGACACATAATATAACCACTTTATTAAAAATAATTTGCACATAAAATTTTTCAAAATATCACAATGAAAGTATAGATTTCATTCGATTTTAAATCAATTATGTGCAAATCAAGATTTTAAAACTCGGTTTCACTCGCAAATTGAAAGTATTGATTTTGACAATTTCAATGATTTCGATAATTTTAATGTCAAAAATTTATGTAGAGGTACTTGCAATGAATTTTTAAGTTTTAATCTAAAAATTTAGATTTAAATAATTTTGTCCTAAAATTATATCGAAAATGAAAAATGATAGAGTTTGAAATTGGTTGAACAAAACCAAAATGAAGCCACTAAGGCCTCGTTTGGTTTAATACAATTTTTTTGCTCAATATAAAAATATTAGAATTAAAAGTATTTCATATTTTATATATTTTCTAATATTAAAATAATTTTTTTCTTTATTAAATTTAAAAAATGAATTATTTTTTTTTTTAAAAAAAATTCAAATCAAACGAGGCCTAATCTAACCGTTAAACTTTAAAACTACGGTGCAAATTCATCGACCTTTAAAAACTTTTTTGTAATATATAATTTAGGATATTTCAAATTATTTAAATTTATTTTTATCATATGATCCAAACTGGAAAGGGTAATAGCAAGATGAAATTATTTAGTAGTTTTTAAAAAAATAAACATTTTTGTGAGCCACGTGCCAGACGAGCCTTTTTTTTCTCCGACTTTTCAGACCTATAAAAAGGTCACGATAATTACCGAAATTTTCTAATAATTAGCCATTAATTATATTTTAATTCATAATTTTTAAAATAAATTTATGGATCTTTATTTTGAAAAATATTATGACAATAAATGTCCACATAAATTATAATTATTATATAAAATATTCAAGTTGGATAATTTTTTTAATATTTAATATTTTAAAATTTCTCAAATTTTAATTTTTCTTAATTCCCTTTCTCCCCCTCCTTTCCCCACTTTCTCTCAGTCTCTCTCTATTGCTTCTATTGAGCATGTGACAGGCGCTGGTTGCCCGCCCCACTCCACATTTTCTCTCTCTCCTTCTCCCTCTCACCTACTTTCTTAGAGCTTGTTTGGTTGGAGGATGAATTTAGGTAAAGAAATAAAAAATAATATATTTTATAGAATTGATGGGAAAGAAATTTATTTTAATATTGGGAGGTGTGTAGGATGTGAAATAAAGTTGATTTTAAGGTTGGAATTTGTGTTGGATGTGAAATAAAGTTGATTTTTAAGATTGAAATTTGTATTAGATGTGAAATAAAGTTATTAAATTTATAATAAATTTAAAATATTATTAAGATATTTTTTTGCTCATTTTTGGGCTCATGCCAAACAAGACCTTAGGGTAGCAAGTTGATGAAAGCGAGCCGCCTGCCCCTCTTCTCTCTCTTTCTCCCTCCTCAAAGGAGCGCGGTGGCACCAATGAGGTAATAACAAGTGAACTGCAAAGTATTCACTAAATGTTCGCCTACTGGCTACTACTCAGTAGTTTTATTCGACTACCATGCCTACTCTCTAGAGAGATTTTTTGAAACAACTAGCAGTTGTCATCATTCTCTTTCATTCCTTTCAGGGAAAATTCTAAGACCTTGTTTGCTTGTGTAGTTATTTTTAAAAGAGATTTAAAATAAACTGAAAGATTAATTTTAAACTATACAATTTGAAGTATTTATTTATGATTAAGAGATGTAAAAATTAAACTATTGTTTACATGAAAGTGTCATTTCACTTTTCATGTAACTATATTTATAAGAATTATGAAATATTCTTGAAGCTTTATGATACAAAAAATTTACAATTAAAATAAACATTTTGATTATCTCAGTGACCTATACATTTTAAATATTCTACTTGAACCTCAATCAATTTCCGTACTACTTATAATTAAGCAAATAAAGCAGTATTAAAAAGATTTGAATTCATTCATTGACAGAAAAATATAAAAATACACAACAAATACATGTCCAAGTAGAAAGTATATCATTGTACGATAATATCCCAAAATATCCTAGGAAAGCTCGTCACTCGTTCATTAATAATATAATCTCATACGGGGTAAAAGTTTGCTTAACTAACTTATATCACATCCCTCACATATTCCAATATAATAACTAATTTTATATCACATCTCTCATATATTTCAACATAATAACTGACTTTATTTCATATCATTCACAAATTTCAAAAAAAAATCTCTATTCAAATTTAATTTTAATCTTATTAAATGTAATATTACAAATAAACAGACCATTGTTGCATATTCCAATATAATAACTAATTTTATATCGCATCCCTCATATATTTCAACATAATAACTGACTTTATTTCATATCATTCACAACTTTCAAAAAAAAAATTCTATTCAAATTTAATTTTAATCTTATTAAATGTAATCTTACAAATAAACAGACCGTTGTTGCATATTCCAATATAATAACTAATTTTATATCACATCCCTCATATATTTCAACATAATAACTGACTTTATTTCATATCATTCACAACTTTAAAAAAAAAACTCTATTCAAATTTAATTTTAATCTTATTAAATATAATCTTACAAATAAACAGACCCTTGTTGCAGTGATACGTATTAAGTATGCAATTTAACCTAATTGCCTACCATATAATGCATGCATTATTATAAATATATTCCTTAATTCCCTAACTTCTTAAAAAATACTAGTAGGCCAAAGTGCAATTCTTTAATTAATTTGGATTGGTTCCGCATAAAATTTGGATCTGAACCGAGTAAAGTTAGTTACACAATTTTTAGAGCTCGAACTAACTCGAGTTTCATTATGCTCAATTGAACTGCAATAAAAAATTAAAAGATTTGTTCTAAATTTTAAATTATGCATAAAAAATTATGACTACTGAATTACGTATTATCATAATCATGATATATAAAAAATCTAACAAGAAATTAAATAAAATGTTTATGTATCATAAATATTTATTTTTAAAAATTTTGATTATATAATAATTTAACTATAATAATAAATCTTGAAATATTTTTTATACAAGAAAAGTTGTGTAATGTAATTAAACTTACGAAATGGATGATACACATAAAATAGAAATATTAACAAAAAAACATTGAATTTGTTTTTTAACAGATATACATAAAATAAAAAAAATAAAACTTAAAATTATTTTTTAAATATTACATTTGCAGATTATCAAAAATAAAAAGATAAGATACGCTAAATTATAAAAAAAAATAGAAAATATGCTAGGATGAGGTAAAATATGAAGATAAAAAATAATAGTCGATAGAATTAATATAGTACGTTAGTGGTATTTAATATAAAAGATGACATAAATATTTAAATTTGAAATTAAATGAATAAAAATAACCATGCTCCTCTCTCTCTCGTCTCTCTCTCTTGTCTCTCTCGTGCTCTAAGACAATTGCCGACGGTTGTCACACACTCCCACTCCACCATCGATAGCCCCCTTCACCGGCAGTTGTTCGTAGCTCTACTCTACTGCTGGCAGCCCTCTCAGCCGCTAACGGCTACCCCTATAGAGAAAGCTTGAAAGAGAAAGAGAGAGGCGAGGGTAGCTGTCTCATTCCCCGCTTCGTCACCGGCGATTCCGCCAGAAGTGCGGGGAGAGAAAGAGGAGGTAAAACTAGAAATTAAAACATTGAATAATAAAAAAAAATTATATAAATTTGTGTGATTATATATCTTAAATGTAAGGACTTCAATATAATTTACCTTAATTTTTAAGCCGCATAAAAAAAGCCATAGTTTTGAGGGGTTAAATTAATAAAAAAAATGGTAATTCTCCTTTTATTTAAGATTACGCACTTGTTGCTGTTCGCCGGTGACTCCGCCGGAAGCGCGGGGAGAGAAAGAGGGGGTAAAATGAGAAATTAAAAAATTTAATAATAAAAAAAATTTATATAAATTTGTTTTATTATATATCTTAAATGTAAGAACTTCAATATAATTTACCTTAATTTTTAGGCCGAGTGAAAAAAGCCATAGTTTTGAGGGGTTAAATTAATAAAAAATGATAATTCTCCCTCGCCTCTCTCTTTCTCTCCCATGCTTTCTCTGTAGGAGTAGCCGTCAGTGGGTGAGAGGGCTTCCATCAGCGGAGTAGGGCGATGAACAACTACCGACATAGGGGGCTATTGATGGAGGAGCGGGAGTGTGGGACAACCGTCGGCAGTTGTCTTACAGCACGAGAGAGATAAGAGAAAGAGACGAGAGAGAGGAGCAAGGTAAAATCAAAAATTAAAAAAATTGAATAAATTTAAAAAAAAAAAACAGATTATATTAAAACTCAGGAACTCAAATGTTATAATTTAAAAATTACAAACATATATGATAATATACCTTAAACTCAAGGATCTGGATATAAACCCTAAAAATTATGATAGAATAATTTAGACCTCAAACTTCTTTCCCATTAAGATAAAAGAATACTGCAAAAAAAAAAATCCTATATCACTCCTTAAAATTTATTTTTATTCATTCAATTTCAAATTTAAATATTTATGTCAATTTTTATTTTAAATACCACTAACCTACTATATTAATTCTATCAACTATTGTTTCTTATATTCATATCTTACCTCATCCTAGCATATTTTATGTTTTTTTTATAATCTTATCTTTTTTTTGTTTTGATAATCTGCAAACTTGTAATATTTAAAAATAATTTTAAGTTTTATTTTTTTTTATTTTATCTATATCTGTTAAAAAAACAAATTCAATTTTTTTTTGTTAATATTTCTATTTTATGTGAATCATGCATTTCATACTTTTAATTACATGACAACTTTTATTGAATAAAAAATATTTCAAAATTTATTATTATAATTAAATTATTATATAATCAAAATTTTTAAAAATAAATATTTATGATAGATAAATATTTTATTTAATTTTTATTAGATTTTTCATAAATCACGATGATGGTAGTACGTAGTTCAGAAGTCATAAAGTCAATTATTTTATTAAAAATTATAAATGATATGAAATAAAGTTAATTATTATGTTGAAATATGTAAGGAATGTGATATAAAATTAGTTATTATATTAGAATATGTGAGGAATATGATATAAATTAGTTAAGCAAACTTTTACCCGTATAAGGCTATGTTATTAATGAACGCAATTTCCAACTCAATCAGATACTATAATCGAGTGACGAGCTTTCCTAAGATATTTTGGAAAATTATCGTGCAATGATGTACTTTCTACTTGGATATGTGTTTGTTGTGTACTTTTATATTTTTCTGTTAATGAATAAATTCAAATCTTTTTAATACTGTTTTATTTGCTTAATTAGTAGTACAAAAATTGGTTAACGCTCAAGTACTTCTTCATTTTGTATATTCTTGAAATTTATTTTATTACAGTTTTTTTATAATTTATAAATTTAAAATGTACAGTGAGATAATCAAAATGTTTATTTTAATTGCAAATTTTTTGTATCACAAAGGTTCAAGAATATTTCATAATTTTTATAAATATAAGTACATGAAAAGTGAAATGACACTTTCATGTATGCAGCAGTTTAAGTTTTATCTCTCCTAATCATAAATAAACACTTCAAATTGTATAATTTAAAATTAATCTTTCAGTTTACTTTAAACTTCTTTTAAAAATAACTACACAAACAAATTGCCTTTGTTCCTTCACTAGCTACTTCAATACCTTTCTCTCGATGATTCATTCCAGCTACGATAGAGTAAGAAAAGGCATAAAAATTTTTGAAAAACCATCCTAGCAAACTAACCTTTTGTAATAATAGGTAATAAGGTCTTTCTAAAGTTTATCATTATATTTTTTACACAAAAACTGGCATATTCTTCACCATATTAGTCGAGGATTCACAGTCAGTCAAATTCAGAATCGTTGAAATCATTACATCATGTTTTAATCAGGTTTAATATTTTCTGGACTAAGAAATAAGCTTAAATCCACAACAAAGAACTTCAAGTTATGGATGCAACCCTCCGTAAGTAAGAAAGTGATTTTTCTTTCTATACTATTTCAGAATTAAGATAGTATAGATAATAAAACCCACAATCAACTGAACACTTTTATAAAAAAATATAAAAATAAAAAAAGTTGAGAATATGAAGAAAGTGTACATGTGAATAATGCACCCCAGAAATTGTAATTTATGGAATATGGTTTATGAGGTGGGAAAATAACTGAAAGGGATCAGTAATGACATAAATCACATGTATAATAGATATTCAAAAATCATGTTCTACTGCATCATGTGTAGATATGGGATTTATTCCAAGAAAATCTCAAGTAATAGGTCATCAAAATTTTCAAATATGTCATCATACTTCGAAAATATGTTACGACAACCAAGAACATTCCAAAAAAAATAATCATTGATCAGACATATGCACATAAACCCAAACTAGCATCCAAAGAAATTAGAGCAACTTACTTCTTTAGATGTATAAGGAAGATCAGGTTTTGCAAGGAGAGTCTGTGAGCAAAGATCAAGCCTCTCCCCAGCATGAAGCTGATTTTGTCGTTCAAGAAATTAGGTTCATGATATGGGTAAATAATTGCAAACCATCAGTAACAACATAAATTACATAATACATACTCATATACTATATCGTATTACATCATATTTGTAGACATGAGATATAGTCCAAGGAACTCAGCAAAGACTGATTTCGTCGTTCAAGGAATCAGGTTCATAATGCGGGTAAATAATAGCAAACCATCAGTAACGATAAAAATCACATAATACATACTCATATACTATGTCGTATTATATCATATGTGTAGACATGAGAATTAGTCCAAGAAAATCTCTGCAAAGAATTCAAAGAATGTCCAAATATGTCAGCGGACTTCGAAAACACATAAGAACAACCAACATTCCAGAGAAAGTTAATGGCCCAAATAGATGTGTACAGAGAAAAACACAAACTAGCATCCCAGAAGTTTAGACCAACTTACTTCTTCAGATGTATAGGGAAGATTAGGGTTTGCGCGAGAGATTGCGAGCAGAGATCAAACCTCTCCTTAGCACAGAGACGTACACATTTGGATCGCAAATGTGTAGGTATTTTTATAACGAAAAATAACTCAAGACACTGTCGAGCAAATGACGCTTACCGACTGTGAGTAAATGCCATAGATGAAGTTGCGCTGCACATTGTCGGAGATCTCTACAAGCAAAGGTCGCAGTAACCCTAGCAAAATCTCGAGATCTCGCGAATCCGCAAGATCTGATAATCTGCTGTAGCCAAAGTTAATGCCCCACCGACACCGCATTGCCCGCAAAGTTAATGCCCCCATCAACATTGTTGGAACCCTATGATATTTTTATTTTATATATATAATTTTTAGTTATTTGAATTTTAATATTACAATAAAAATTTTATTAAATCAAAATTAATATTTTTTTAAAAAAAAATTAACATATTAATTTGGCTAAACAAAGTCGCCACCGGTTTAATTAAAGCAAAAACCGGTTGGAGCCCGGTCGACCAGCACGCGCATTACGGTCCGGTTCAGCCGCGAGATTTTGCGTGCAAGCAGTGCACGGGGGAGTTGTCGCATACGGATCAGCAATAAAAAGGAGCCGCAAGAAAGGGACCCACAAGCGCGTTCTCACTCTCAAGTCATCGAAGGAGGGTTGACGGTTGACCAACGGTCCACCAGCAGCGATAGAATATCCCGTCAAGCTCCGCCGTTACCGCGTCGCTAACCCTTCCATTAAATACCCCCGATGGCAGTTACCAACCACACCGGCCTGACGCCTGCCCATCTTCTTCCCCGCCCGGCCCCCTCCTTCCCCTCTCTCTCGCTCTGTTTCTCGCAGATTGTCCTCTTCTCTGTTCCACAAGAACTGGTACTCTCTCTCTCTCTCTCTCTCTCTCTCTCTCCACACTCAGAAAAGATTTGATTTTTTTTGAACTAAGTTTCTGGGTCACACGAATATGGTGAGCGATCTGCCTTTTCGGGTCCGTAATTTAAAGACAGGGATGCAGATTTCAGCGTCCTCTGTTCTTGCCGTTTTTGCTGGCTTGATGGCGGTAGGTTATCTACCGCTTACAGAGGGCAGAATTTGGAAATCAATGGAAAATTAAAAGAAAAAAGTAAAGAATTAAAAGATTTGATTTTCCGTAGCCAGAAAAGTAAAGAATTAAAAGATTTGATTTTTCCGTAGCCAGTTTTCCTTTTCTGATTCTCACGAAGAAGATGGATATGAGATTCTCCTTTTCCACTTCTTTTGCAAGGAAGCTTCTACCTTTTGGATCTTCACTTTCTATTTTTTGTTTCCTTTTTTCCTTTTTGTTTTGAACCATTTGGGCCCTCGCTCTGTTTTTCCCCTTGGAGATTGTTTGTAATACTGTAATCCCCTGTTTTTCTGCAGAGGAACAAAAAAGGCGGCCATGGCGAGGCAGCCGCTGGAAGTCCTCAGCGCTCTCGATGCGGCCAAAACCCAACTCTACCACTTTACCGCCATTGTGATAGCCGGCATGGGTTTCTTCACCGACGCCTACGATCTCTTCTGCATTTCCCTGGTCACGAAGCTACTCGGTCGCATCTACTACCACGTCGACGGATCCCCGACGCCCGGCACCCTCCCGCCGAACGTCTCCGCAGCCGTCAACGGCGTCGCCTTCTGCGGCACCCTCTCCGGCCAGCTCTTTTTCGGCTGGCTCGGGGACAAGATGGGCCGGAAGAAGGTGTATGGCATGACCCTCATGATCATGGTGATCTGCTCCCTGGCCTCCGGCCTCTCCTTCGGCCACACGGCCAAGGGCGTCATCGCGACTCTCTGCTTCTTCCGATTCTGGCTCGGCTTCGGCATCGGCGGCGACTACCCGCTCTCCGCCACCATCATGTCGGAGTACGCCAACAAGAGGACCCGCGGCGCCTTCATCGCCGCCGTCTTCGCCATGCAGGGCTTCGGAATCCTCTCCGGCGGGATCGTCACCCTCATCATCTCTGCCGCCTTCAAAAACAGGTTCAAAGCACCGGCTTACAGCGTAGACCCCCTCGGCTCTACCGTCCCGCAGGCAGATTACGTCTGGAGGATCATTCTCATGTTCGGCGCCATTCCAGCTGCGCTGACCTACTACTGGCGGATGAAGATGCCGGAAACCGCCAGGTACACGGCGTTGGTGGCGAAGAACGCGAAGCAGGCGGCGCAGGACATGTCGAAGGTGCTGCAGGTAGAGATCCAGGAGGAGCAGGACAAGGTGGAAAAGCTAACCCAGACAGAAGCTCACCAGTACGGACTCTTCTCAAAGGAATTCGCTCGCCGGCACGGCCTCCACCTCCTCGGAACCACCACCACGTGGTTCGTCCTCGACATCGCCTTCTACAGCCAGAACCTCTTCCAGAAAGACATCTTCAGCGCCATCGGGTGGATCCCCAAGGCCGCCACCATGAACGCCCTGGAGGAGGTCTTCAGGATCGCCAGAGCCCAGACCCTCATCGCCCTCTGCGGCACCGTGCCGGGCTACTGGTTCACGGTGGCGCTCATCGACATCATCGGCCGGTTCTGGATCCAGATGATGGGCTTCTTCTTCATGACCGTCTTCATGCTCGGCCTCGCCATCCCCTACAACCACTGGACCCATATCCATATCGGGTTCGTAGTGATGTACGGGCTCACCTTCTTCTTCGCTAACTTCGGGCCGAACAGCACCACCTTCATCGTGCCGGCGGAGATCTTTCCGGCGAGGCTGAGGTCAACCTGCCACGGGATATCGGCGGCGGCCGGGAAGGCCGGCGCCATTGTGGGATCGTTTGGGTTCCTCTACGCCGCGCAGAATAAGGACAGTACGAAGACTGACAGAGGGTATCCGCCGGGGATCGGAGTGAGGAACTCCCTCTTCGTGCTCGCCGCTTGCAATCTACTGGGCCTGCTGTTCACCCTGCTGGTGCCGGAGTCGAAGGGGAAGTCACTGGAGGAGATGTCCGGCGAGAACGAGGAAGAAGAGGCGCCGGGTACAGGCGCCGCCGGTCAGTATGGACGGACTGTTCCGGTTTAGGCTTTTCGTTCTCCATTAGACTACAAGTTTCTCTCTCTCTCTCTCTCTCTCTCTCTCAAGTCTGCCTGGTAATGAAATTTGTAGACTTTAAAAAGATAATTGAAATTTCAAAAAAAAAAAAAACTTTTGAATCAATGAGATGCACTTACCTACTCATGTCATCAACTTTTGTGCATAATTAAATAAATAAATAAATATATATATATATATAATTAATATTATAATTTAACAATAAAAGATCCCTCTATAACAAGAAAAACTTAATATTTTACGATTATAATTTTATTAAATAAGTCAAAATAAATATTTTATATAATCCCTCTAAAAACTTAAAATTTAAATTTAATAATCAAAATTTATGTTTATTATATTAAATTAATCATTTAGTATTAAAATATTTTTGTGTATTATAATAAAGTACAAATATTAAAAATATTATTTATTATATTTGAATACTAATACAAATATTATTTATTAATATTTATTTAAAAAATTATTAAAATATTATTTACAGTACTTTAAAATATTAATAATTATTAATCAATTATTTATTATCATTTCTATCTTCAATTCTCCTTTCAAAATATATATTTTATATTTTTATAATAGTACTTTATTATATTTAAATATTAATAAATATATTATTTATCAATAATTTTTAATATTTATAAAATATTATTTATAATACTTTAATATTATCAATATTTATTAATAAATGAAGTTTATGTTGAAAATTATGTTGAGCTAAAAAAAATCTCGAAACAAACAAGCATATTAAAATTTCTAATAGCCGGTCATCTTAAAATTTAGGAAAAATTACACCCAAATTTTTAATTTAAGGCATAATATTATATAAATTTATAATTTTTAAAATTTAACATTTAAATTCGTGAGAAGGACATAATATAACAATCAAGTTTTTTTTTTGTTAATGTTAAAATTCTATAAAATATCAAAATTATCCATCTTATGTTAAATTTTTTTAATTTATAAATCTATGTAATATACTAATATTATACCTTGAACTAAAGACCTAAACTTAATTTACTTAAAATTTAATATTGCAATTTCTTATGATATTTTTGGTACTTTGTGCAAATGTGTGAAACCTCAAGATAAATGTCCACGAGTGATATTACACGTTTTCATCTTTAATTTGCTCAAATTTTTACCGATTTTAAAATCATCTCATCAGTGTCGTCCTGATTAAAACTTAATTTACAATTTCAAAAAAAACTTAATTTACTTGAAATACAATTGATTTTTCCAAAAAAATTAATTATATGTAACATATATATATGTGTGTGTGTATATGTACAGGCCTGTATAAAGTTAGTTGATAACTTAAAAACGAAGAAACTTTCGACATCTTGAGCTCAAAAGTGGAGTCTGAAAGCTGTTCTCGAGGTGAAATGGATTTCAATCCATCTTTTTAGAGATGAATGAATCCGCTAACTAGCACTGAAGTCTTGAAATTGGAGATAAAAGAGCGAGCGATTGATAGCAACACGATAGACGGCGATTGAAGAAATTTTATTTTTAGGCTGCAATCAAATCAAAAAGGAGTGGAGATCAGCCAACGTAATGTGGGATTCCACTTTGACCACTTTGAGCCTGCACTTTTTATATGTTAATTGTTCAGTTTGTATTTCCATAATATAAAAGTGTTCGCGTAAAAAAAAATATTAAATATGATCAGATAGAATTATTAGGTCCTGTTTGGCGCGAGGATCAAAACAAGACTAAAATAGTACTAATTTAAAAAACAATAATAATAATAATAATAATATATAAATATTTTAAATTATTTTACACAAATTGAAATATAAAAAATATTATTTTACTTTATATACTCAACAATTTAAAATAAAAATAGCAACTTTATTTCACATTCTAGACCAAAATATTCAAATCGAGTATTTTAATCTAAGATGTGAAATAAAGTTTGTATTTTTATTAAAAATTATTGAGTATGTGAAATAAAATATTATTTTTTATATTAAAATTTGTGTAGAATAATTAAAATTATTTATTTATTATTATTATTATTGTTATTTTTTAAATTAGTACTATTTTGGTCCTGTTTTGATCCTCCGCCAAACAGGGCCCTAGTGTAGATTTTAGCAGATAGAAAAACTAATACATTTAATCCAACTCTATTAGGGTTACTGACACTTACTATTTAGCGCGAGGACCAAAATCAGGACCAAAATAATACTAGTTTAAAATAATAATAATAATAATAATAATAATAATAATAATAATAATAAATTTTTAATTATTTTATACAAATTTTAATATAAATTAATATTTTTTTACTTCACATACTTAATAATTTTCAATAAAAATATTAACTTTATTTCACATTTTAGATCAAAATACTAGATTCGAATATTTTGGCCTAGGATGTGAAATAAAGTTGATATTTTTATTAAAAAATTTTTAGTATGTGAAGTAAAATAATATTTTTTTATATTAAAATTTATGTAGAATAATTAATTTTTTTTTAAACTAGTAGCATTTTGGTCCTCGCACCAAACAGAATTGCTTCCTTTATAATATTCTTATATACATTAGTTTTGACATTTAATTTGTGATATTATCTTGAAGTAAAAATAATATAGGATATGAAAAAAAAATGAAATTTTTCATATTAAAAATTGTGTATTATAAAAATTAATTATAATGAATAAATTATTTTGATTTTCGGCGTGACCAAATTGATCGTGTTGCCAAATAAAAATTAAATTATTATAATTATATTTCTCTAGTAAAATTCTCTGTTCTTGTGGTTTTTCTTTAAAGTAGATTTTTCACGTAAAATATATATTCTCCCCCGTCTTCTAATTGTGTTGTGAACCCCAGAAGTCGATGTAACACGCGTACGATCAGTGTTAACTCTTTCATCAATCATCGACGGACTTCTAAGTCAACAGTTCATGATCCCAATCACTTCACAGTAGATAGTGTGGACCACTTCTTCTCTGATCTGCATGCGTGTAATTAATCAGACGCGGGTCAAGCCCGTTGAAGCTCAAGTTGACGGACTCGATTGAGCTTATCATGAGCTAAAAAGATTAAAGGAGCGGTTGGTTCGTTCTTATCTTAGTGTTATGTTATGTAATATAGATGTCATCTTTTGATTAATAATTTTATAATATAATAAAAAATTATTTATAGACGTCATTAAATTAAATAATTATTTTTTCTAAATAATATAACATAACATCACAATAATATGCTTTTGTCTTATTCTGAAATAATTGCCGTTTTTTTCATATTGTTGATCATTATTGAATTGTGTAGAATCATGATCTTCTTATAATAATATTAAATACGATCAAATTTTGAATAAAAGAATGAATTATTAGGTTGAAGGTTTATATTTTTAAAAATAGAAGAATTGTATCGTTTATTATTATATATATTAAACGAACAATTTGCATAAATAGACGATCGGGTCATAGGAATGACCATCCATTTGAGGAACATAGAATTTTTGAATGGCAATCAAACACGAGTGATTGGACCATGGACAGACCGAATGCCTATTGGTTAATTTTTTGTTCATTCAATTGGACCAACTCATAAAGTTAAAACGGCACACTGGCCTATTGCGTATTCTCGCGAGGCGACAGCGTATTCACGCGAGCATCACTCTGCTATTTGCATCTTTTTCTTATGCGGGCATCACGAGGGAGTATCGAACCTTTCTGAGGCTAGCGGTGACAGAACTCTGAAGCTGCAGAAAGGTCCGATACTCACTTGCGATGCCCGTGTAAGAAAAAGATGCAAATGGCAGATTGATGCTCGGGTGAATACGCTATCACCTTGCGAGAATATGCTGTCGCATCGCGTGAATACGCTACCGCTGGAACTAATGCAGCTCCACGATGCTCTAACATGAAGGTCGATGGGCGAGATTTTGTTGAGATTTAACTATGATTAAATCTTCTTATAGAATTTACTGCAGAATGTGAAAAACGAAAAAATAGTTATTTTAGATGTGATATCTGTAATATTTTGAGATTTATAATGAAATTCATAAATTAGCCTAATTTTTGTGTCGAACATATAAATATTTCAAATTTTAAATAATTAAAAAATCGATGAAAAACATGCTCCCACTTGATAGTTGCCACTTGGTGGGTGAGATGTGACAATCTTCTAGCTAGTGTTTGTTTGTTTGTTTGGATTCAAAAAGTTATTGACTTTGTGTAACATCTCGTGATCTCATTGTAGAGGTATTGTCCGTTTTGGCTTTAGGAAAACTGCGTGCTTGAGTGCTTCCCAGGAGGTCACCCATCCCTGCTCCAGCCCAAGCACGCTCAACTATAGAGTTTTCCTTCACTAGCCTCACGGTTTTGCCCCAAAAAGTGCCTCTATTATTTGAGATCACGTTATCTACTTATACAGCTCAGGATCTCCCTCCCTTTCCGATGTGGGACGATTCATTCCTGTGCCCCTCTCACCACTCATTGTTCGGCCTAGAAGCCTGCCAGGAGCCGCACTTTGCCTCAGTGATTCCTTTCTCTTAGAACATCACCCGGCGATCACTCCCCGCCCTCTTCGGCCACAGTCGTCACACTTTGACTTTCTAGAAAGCCATCCCACATGAATAATTTCATTTTTCTATTGGCTAATATTTTGATTTAATTAAGACCAGTAATTCTTAATTAAGATCCTTAATTATATGATCTAATACTCTCATCAAGATTTACTAAATCTTGACTCCCTGGTCCATTAAATTAATGAATTAGGTGGGCAGCACTATAAGGCATGAGAAGATCTATTTGAAGTGCTCTCCCTTAGAGAGCTTGCAGTACGATAATTTTGAGAAAAAAAATAACGAAAAGAATAAAGCCGATAGAAATCATTTTATCATGAGCCATTCTTGAATTTATTTTTATCTTGACACAATTTTGATTTTAATATTTCTAAAATTATTATTATATTTTTCTCTACGTTTTTATATTATATACATATACATATGAATATATTTCAGCATCGCTTCTTATTTTGTACAGATTTTGTTTTGATATAGTGATTTTCTTCTCTGTCCGTGGCTTTTCCCCGACTTTGAGGCTTGTCACGTAAATATATGTGCGTGTTCTCGTATTTAAATTTCTCGTTGTTTATCGCTTTGGTATATCAATTATTAAGGCAAATTATATTGAGGTTTCTGAAAAAACATCTCTTTTTATGTAAGTCCACAAAAATTACAATTCTTTATCACGGTCCTTATTGATTTTGCTTCGAGTGTTTATTTGAGAGCTTTTATCAACTTTTTTAGCTAAAATTATAACGAGAATCCTCCTTCCCATCGCTAATCTCTCCCTCTTAAGCTTCTCTCTTTTGATTGAAACGAGTGAAAATGATCGTTAGTTCTTCGTAATTATCGATCTAGATTTCATGAAACTCTATATCTATATGAAAATGCATTTTAAGTTAAATTAGTTTTAATTATATTTAACCAAACTCGATTCAAAATAAAAAAATATCAGTTCTTAATCGATGCCAACTTTTCCGTCCGTTGGCATCATTCCTAATTAGAGATATAAATTAAACTAAACATTTTGATTTTAAACTAGCATTTCACATGCATTATAATATTTTGAATTGATTCCTCTGTCTTCAAAATCTCAATTTAAATTTTTTTTAATGAATGCAAAATTAAGGGTGTTAATATAGATCGAAGATCGAAAATCGATCGAAAATTGATTCGATTGTAATTCGAATCAAAATTGAGTCTATCTAAATGAGCCAACTAACGAGCCAAAAGTTCGGCTCGGTAATAATTTTGAGCCGATTTTAAGCCGAGGTAGGCTCGGCTCGATCCAGCTCGAATTAAAATACATTTTATATTATAATACATATATATAATATATGTATATAATATATATATATACGACCAAGGGGCTTGGCTATTCGACAAGGGGTGTTATAGAAGATTCTAACAATTAGTATTGAATAACATTTAAAATTCAGAAAAATGTGCTCAAATGTTGAATTGAGAGGTGAGGAAAAAATTACTACCAAAAGCAAAATAATGACCATAAAAAGGAAAAAGCAAAAAGCAAAAAGGAGAGATAGGAAGTCTAAAGTAAGATATGGTCCAAACTTTCAAACAAAAAAAAAGGGTTTTTTACCGACATAAAAATTTCAATACTTTTACTTATTAGATAGCTCTACAAGTTAAATATTATCATAACAACACACTTATTTATTTTAATTTTACAACCAACGACACCCTAGTTAAAAAATCCTTACAATTTTAATTTAAGTAAACATACTTAAGTTATGTTTTAACTTAAATAAGGTTCATAGGAATAAAATCTAACCCTTTTTGTATCTTAAATTAAATCTAATCGTTAAGATGAGCATCTACGATTAGATTTAAAATATTTTACATAAATAATAGATTTAAATAGTTTTTAACATGTAAGATTTAAGTTAAAGTGCACCGAGAGTTAGATTTTATTCCTATGAACTTTATTTAAGTTAAAACATAACTTAAGTATGGTTTACTTAAATAAAATGTAAGGATTTTTTAACTAGGGTGTGTTGGTTGTAAAATTAAAATAAATAAGTGTGTGTCATGTAATATTTAACTTTAGGGTGTCTAATAAGTAAATATTGAAGTTTTTTGTGTCATACGGGTAAAAATCTCAAAAAAAATTAGAATTTTAGTTATGGTCCACAAATTAGAGGCAAAAATCAATGAAAAAGGTGCATGGCCCACTAACTGTGGGCCAGACATCACGGGCCATGGCCCATGGGCTTTTAAGGAAATCCGTCAGTTTAACGAAGTGCAGCCGATTTAATCCGTTAATTACCTTAATCAAATTAATCCAATAATTCTAAAATATATTATCTCAAAAATTATTCAAGTTAAGTTGATATAAGAGAAGCACAAAAAATACGTTATAACAGAAGGCAATTTTAAGCAAAAAAGAAATTTAATGAAGCCCGCTAGTATTTTGCTCGATTTAAAATTAACTCGATTTTCTTGTATCTAAAACTTAGCTTGCTCAAAAAGAGATCAGATAAACTAATAATCAACTCGGTATACGTACAACAAACATATTTAAAATTTTCTAAAATATAATTGGGAATTTTCATTATAATA
>KZ452015.1:3360961-3390791 GCA_002786265.1 Apostasia shenzhenica
TATATAGTAATATTATAAACTGAGCCGATCGACGTTGAGCTTATACATCCGGCTCGAGATCGCTAAAAAAAATTAAAATTTGATTTATTTTCGAGCCAGCTCAAAAATAAATCGAAATAGGCCGAAGTTGGTTGGAATCGACTCGAACCGGCCTCGACAAGTCGACTTAACCCATATCGTTAGCTGAGTTCAATCGAATATGTGATCGCAATACTAATTTCGAGCCAATATTTGGCTCAGGCTCGAAATAAGATCGGGTAACAGCCTATGCAATTTTTTTTAAATAACATTGGAATATGATGAAACTAATGAGTTTCATCATTCAATTTTAGGGGATAATTACCTTACATGCCATATAAATCTTCATGGTTATTACATCACATTAATTTTCTTCACAGATTCATAGTATAAATTTGTGATAAAAGAAGAAATGTGTGCAGTGTAATTTTTAAAACAAGTTTCGTGTAGGCATGCAGTTAAATATCCCTTCAATTTATGTCCCAGAGTATTTAAATATTTATATTTCAGGATTAGTTTATAAATTAGATATATTCAGTAATTCTTCCAATTTTTTCTTTAAATTTAGTCACTGAATAATTTGCAATTTACCTGCAGAAACCAATCATGGAAATTAGTGTTTTAATTATTTCGAAGTTTAAATGGAATAATTTTGAAATTACGGAGAGTCAAAATGAAATTTGCTTTGAATAAGTTGCCTCGATCATAAAAAATTTCTCATATAAATATTAAATATAAAGAAATAACTAAAAAACATTAATATTATTTTTAAATAAATGAGTTTGAATATATTTTTTGATTTTTTTAAGAGTAAACAAATAGCGGCTCGTTGAGAATGCTTCAATTAATAACATCTATTAGTATTATAATACAAACCATCTAGAGTGGTGTTGGTGTTGTTTGTAAGGTTATTTTAATTTAAGAAGGTTAAAATTATAATTTGGATGGAGATATTTTTTTATTGAAATTGTGAATGATGTGAAATAAAGTTAGTTATTATATTAAGACAGTAAAATTAAAATAAATAAGTGTGTGTCATGTAATATTTAACTTTAGGGTGTCTAATAAGTAAATATTGAAGTTTTTTGTGTCATACGGGTAAAAATCTCAAAAAAAATTAGAATTTTAGTTATGGTCCACAAATTAGAGGCAAAAATCAATGAAAAAGGTGCATGGCCCACTAACTGTGGGCCAGACATCACGGGCCATGGCCCATGGGCTTTTAAGGAAATCCGTCAGTTTAACGAAGTGCAGCCGATTTAATCCGTTAATTACCTTAATCAAATTAATCCAATAATTCTAAAATATATTATCTCAAAAATTATTCAAGTTAAGTTGATATAAGAGAAGCACAAAAAATACGTTATAACAGAAGGCAATTTTAAGCAAAAAAGAAATTTAATGAAGCCCGCTAGTATTTTGCTCGATTTAAAATTAACTCGATTTTCTTGTATCTAAAACTTAGCTTGCTCAAAAAGAGATCAGATAAACTAATAATCAACTCGGTATACGTACAACAAACATATTTAAAATTTTCTAAAATATAATTGGGAATTTTCATTATAATAGCTTCAGATAGGTACACACATACTTTCGTCTTATTTATAATTATATTTTTAAATATTACTCGAGAAATCGTGCTTCTTTTTAAATAAATATTAATTCTACTGTGTGTAAGAAGTGAGCAAAATACTCGATTTTCATATAACTTAAAGTAAACTCGCTTAAAATAAAATCGATCCAACGCATAATCATCTAGATATTTGCATAGTAATATATATGCATGTTTTGAGATACATATTAATATAATATTTGTACATAAATACATTATATAAATTTTATATTTAAGAGACTTAAAAAATATATAAAAGGTTTGTGTATAAATACATAAATAATACATTTAATTTAAGTTAAAAACATGTATAATTTGCAAAATAAAAATTTAAATAGAAAAAGGAGATTAAAAATTAAGGTTGATTCGATCAGAATTCGAACAAACATCTAAATCGGAAAATAAGACTAAAAACTATGCTTAAGTTGACTTAAAAATAAAATTAAATTTGAATAGATTTTACTTGACTCGAACTAGACTCAAACTCGAAATTTTTCAATTTAAGTCAAAGGAAATTCACTCAAATTCAACTCATTATTATTTCTTAGCTTATCTGTTTAAGTTAAATGTATCTCACCTACTATAATATTAATAACTACAATATATCTTTTGTAATATTAAAAAAATATATTTACACAAGATGCGTTCATTGTTATAAAAAATAAAAAAAATGAATGAATTTGAAATATTCATAAAAAAATTTAAAAATTTATTTATATTATTATGATTTAATATATCTAGGATGCATAATTCAAATTTTTATAGAATCTAGGGTTCATAATAATGCTTAATTTAGATCAAAAATTAATTAGAAATCAATTTTTTTTAATAAACTTGAATTAGACTCGATTGAAAATCGAAATTTTTATTTCGCGTTAAGCTCAATTTACTCGAAATCGATCCCTAAAATGTTTCTAGAAACTATATTGTGGGATGCTAAAAGATATATTCCATAGAAAGAAAATGAGAAAAGAATCAAATTAATTCTAATGCATTCAAAATAATTTAAAATAGAAGCCTGTCATTTGAAATGGATGTGTCACCTAATTGCCTACAAGTCAACTTTTTTCTTTTTTTTTTTCTTTTTTTCATTTTGTTTTTTCTTTTGTCTCTTTTTTGAAATATGATCATAAGCTATTAAAATACCATACTCCATGCATCATTATTTTGATAAATCTTATTTTTAGTGAATAAATGATATTTTTAAGGTAGACCTAGCAAGGCACAAACTTGGGATCCGATCGAATGTTTGAGTCGACTCAATCTGACCGTAGAACCTCCAAAGTCTAGGTTGGGTGTAGTCACGCGTTCTTGATTCTGCATTGTCACACCATCTTGACTGGGTCTGTCAACAGGTCGAATCATGACCTGATTCGATCTGAGTTTCGATCTGATTATTGAAATAATTTTTTGACTCAAACCCACTCTATTTATATATTTAACGGGTTAGATTCGAAACCCATTTCAATTTTCTTAAAAGAATATTACAATTTTATTGATGCTTGTAATAATTTTTTTATTAAAGTAAATAAATATAAAATTTAAAATTAAATTTTTACTTATATTTGTGGCATAAAATCTTATTAGATTGACTAATTTTATTGAAACTTTGTTTTTATAGATTTTTTATTTATAATATTACTTTAAAGATGGTATATTTTCTTTCTTTTATAATACTTTACATATATTATTACTTTTATTTATATATTTATAGATGTAATTTTTGTGCAAATTTAAAAGAGTTTGTTAATATTTTAAATTATGTGTATTAAAATTAGTTTTTTTAATAAAAATAATTGACGTGAAATGCATATTATTTACTTGCTTATTCAAATTTAATTTATATTTAAAATTAATTATTTGATAATAGACTAAGCAATGAATTAATTAATATTTTACTTACTATACATATAAATTTAAAACTAACGAAAAATCGTGTTTTTAAAGAAAATAAATAACTTAAATAAGTAAATTATATTTAATATAAGTTTAAAATCGACTCAAAATTCAATCCAAAAGCTCAATTATAAAAATCTGATTTAATTTTTAAACCGATCTGAATGTTTTAAACTTGATTTGAATTCGACCTGCTGACAGACCTATTCCTGATCGATCCTAATTAGCTATTGGACTTCGAAGTTAACTAAAAATCTTTTCAATTTTATATACTTTATTGTAATTTTAGGTATATAATTTTATTTGTTTATATATAAAAAATACAAAAAATAGAAGCACATGTGCTCACAATAGGAAATCCCCACCAACCCTTAAAAAAAGCTCGAGCTAAAAATTTTAGTGTCGAAGATTGGATTGGGTTGAGCTTGGACAATATCACGAATAATTTGCGCTCATTCAACTCATCTTGAACCCAACACAACACATCCCGAGATAATAAGTCGGTATAAAAATTAATCATAATACACACACACAGACACGAGATCACAACTAAAATCATCTCAAAGATAGTCTAGTGAAATTTAGCTAAAAAGAAAAAAAAAATTATGGGATTTAGTTTACCAAGATATTAGAAAATCTCACTTCGAACTTGAAAAAAAAAATTCTTCGAGAAGGTCATCTATTGCGCACGAGGAACCGTCGACAAACAAAATATTCCGCAATAAGATTAGCTAGTTGAAAAAAGGTTCTCAACGAAGAGAATTTGAAAGTGAACTGAACACGAATAAGGAAGTCGTTGATGAACTGTGTTCTCGAAACACGAGTAGCTATCCTCAAATGAAAGCAAGTCTTCAAGTTGAGATTTTTGAATCAAATGAGCTACTCATTTGTCTATTCATCGAGAAAAAGCTCAATCTTGAATAACTGAATATGTATTCAAGAAGTCTCAAATAATCATCGTTGTTATGAAAAAATGGCTATGTCGTGATCTTATCAGGTTGATACGTTGTAGCGACTATCTACGAAAGCAACGTGTAAGATATTTTTGTCGATTCAAAGAAATAATTGTTTTCCTATTTTCGTGTTATAAACGAGAAAGTGAAGTGCACATGATTGAGTGACGCTGCTAAAGTGAAGCGAGAGATTCACTAAGATCTCGGTTGAATTTTGAATAAGAGAAAAAAATATATTTTATTTTATAAGTTTAATGAAAAAAAATTTGTTTAATATTACGAAGCGTATAAAATGTGAGATAAAGTTAATTCTAATATTCACATTTATGCTGAAAATAAAATAAAATTAACTTTTATATTTAAAATTTGAACTAAACGAGCCATAAAAGTCATCACTAGTGCGTTTGATTCCTCATTTCGGCCCTCGGAACAAAACCTCGTGAAATAATATTTCTTAAATTGCTTAAAATTAAATAGCTTAAAACGTTAAGCTGCTCATCTTACTCCAAAAGCATAAGCTCTTACGGCTTGATCGGATCATGACCTGACTCGATCTGAGTTCTGATTCGATTAAATTCTCAAATGAATACTTTTTTTGACCGGTCAATCCACGTTTACTGACTCGATCCGTCTACAAAAAAATGGATCGGATATGAATCACTACTGACTCGACCCATTTAAAATTCGATCCATTTATGTAATCTAATTTGTAGTTTACATATAAATACATTGTGGCTAATAATCTTTTTGTTGAAGAGCTCAAGTAAAGAGTGTCATTATAATTAATTAATAAAAGATTCTCATAGATTATATTATTAGATTATAATTTATAGTGCTCAGTTTATATTTCACAATATATATGTATACATATTACAAATACTGATTTTTATATTAAAATATTTAATTAATTCAGAAAAATATAATATTTTTTTATTTTATTTTCAATAAATTTAATATTATTTTAAATTTGATTATAAAAAATACTTAAAAATAACTATTTTTATTGTAAATGGATTAAATTCAAAAACTTGAGTTCCGAACCGATTTGATTCTCGACCCGAAAGGATATGAATTGACCATCACCTAATCCGATATATATGAATTCGAATTTGGGTCGTAGTCAACCCGACCAGTAATAATTTTTAATAGTTGACATTGTTTTAAATAAATACTAGAAAATTGAAATATGAACAAATGCTGATGAATACATGAATCTAATTTTATATTTTTCCCAATAAAAATATAAAACTTAATTTGGTGAACTGCTTCAATTTTATTAGCGTCAAAAATCCTCATGGGCCTAACTGGGCCGAAATCAAATTTAATTGGTGTGTTTCAATGGCCCAAATTCCCCAATCATTGTCAGATTTATTTATACAGGCAAAATATTGCATACATACACAACTAAAACCAAAATATTCACTATATTTCCATTTTTTTAATTTATTTTCATCTATCAGGTATGCTTCATCTTTTCTCATCTTATAAATTTCCTTAAATTATTTTTGAATATAAGAATTATACAGTAAATATATACATATACATATATAAATATATATAATATAAAGTCACTAATAAGTGCTTACCAGATTTAAGAAACCGAGGGATCAGCTTATTTGTGCACGAGTAGAATCTCTTTCTACTCGTAAACGTAAAGCATTATATTATATCATAGTCCAACCAATAAATCATGGATCATTTTATCGATTATATTAACATTCCTAATCCGTTCTAATCTCCGTTAAATTTTTAGATGGCTTTCAAAACTTTAACTTGACCATAAATCAAACACAGGCTTCAAGAAATGAAAATAAAACCAGATAAAATAGGGAAACCATCTCTCTCCTCACATTTCGGTCAACTTCCTCCATGACTCGTTGACCAAAGCATTGGTCAACGTGTTCTTTATTGGTCAACGTTTCTTCCACGGCATTCTGTGGAAGAAAGCTTAAAATAACGGAGACCGGCTGTTCACGATGCCGCTGACGCTCTCTGCCTCCGAGGCCTCTTCTTCCTCGTTCTCGCCGGACATCTCCTCCAGTGACTTCCCCTTCGACTCCGGCAACAGCAGGGTGAACAGCAGGCCCAGTAGATTGCAAGCGGCGAGCACGAAGAGGGAGTTCCTCACACCGATCCCAGGCGGATACCCTCTGTCCGTCTTCGTACTGTCCTTATTCTGCGCGGCGTAGAGGAACCCAAACGATCCCACAATGGCGCCGGCCTTCCCGGCCGCCGCAGATATCCCGTGGCAGGTCGACCTCAGCCTCGCCGGAAAGATCTCCGCCGGCACGATGAAGGTGGTGCTGTTCGGCCCGAAGTTAGCGAAGAAGAAGGTGAACCCGTACATCACTACGAACCCGATATGGATATGGGTCCAGTGGTTGTAGGGGATGGCGAGGCCGAGCATGAAGACGGTCATGAAGAAGAAGCCCATCATCTGGATCCAGAACCGGCCGATGATGTCGATGAGCGCCACCGTGAACCAGTAGCCCGGCACGGTGCCGCAGAGGGCGATGAGGGTCTGGGCTCTGGCGATCCTGAAGACCTCCTCGAGGGCGTTCATGGTGGCGGCCTTGGGGATCCACCCGATGGCGCTGAAGATGTCTTTCTGGAAGAGGTTCTGGCTGTAGAAGGCGATGTCGAGGACGAACCACGTGGTGGTGGTTCCGAGGAGGTGGAGGCCGTGCCGGCGAGCGAATTCCTTTGAGAAGAGTCCGTACTGGTGAGCTTCTGTCTGGGTTAGCTTTTCCACCTTGTCCTGCTCCTCCTGGATCTCTACCTGCAGCACATTCGACATGTCCTGCGCCGCCTGCTTCGCGTTCTTCGCCACCAACGCCGTGTACCTGGCGGTTTCCGGCATCTTCATCCGCCAGTAGTAGGTCAGCGCAGCTGGAATGGCGCCGAACATGAGAATGATCCTCCAGACGTAATCTGCCTGCGGGACGGTAGAGCCGAGGGGGTCTACGCTGTAAGCCGGTGCTTTGAACCTGTTTTTGAAGGCGGCAGAGATGATGAGGGTGACGATCCCGCCGGAGAGGATTCCGAAGCCCTGCATGGCGAAGACGGCGGCGATGAAGGCGCCGCGGGTCCTCTTGTTGGCGTACTCCGACATGATGGTGGCGGACAGCGGGTAGTCGCCGCCGATGCCGAAGCCGAGCCAGAATCGGAAGAAGCAGAGAGTCGCGATGACGCCCTTGGCCGTGTGGCCGAAGGAGAGGCCGGAGGCCAGGGAGCAGATCACCATGATCATGAGGGTCATGCCATAGACCTTCTTCCGGCCCATCTTGTCCCCGAGCCAGCCGAAAAAGAGCTGACCGGAGAGGGTGCCGCAGAAGGCGACGCCGTTGACGGCTGCGGAGACGTTCGGCGGGAGGGTGCCGGGCGTCGGGGATCCGTCGACGTGGTAGTAGATGCGACCGAGTAGCTTCGTGACCAGGGAAATGCAGAAGAGATCGTAGGCGTCGGTGAAGAAACCCATGCCGGCGATGATGATGGCTGTGAAGTGGTATAGTTGGGTTTTGGCTACGTCGAGCGCGTTTAGGACTTCCAGCTGCTGCTTCGCCATGACCGACTTTCTTCTCCTCCTCCTCTGTAATTGAAACAAAGCAGGTCCAGAACCGAAGAAGAAGAAGAAAAAAGTATGCTGAACTAAAATCAAGAATTTCTGGAGTTTTTTTTCTTCTAAAATTCTCTAATTTTGTGATTCTAAATTGCGTTCTTGGGAAGATTAAGAGAATTGAGCTGCGTTGACCTTGCGGTTGAACAGAGACAGCATTGCAATGGCGATATTTCAGGAAATTCATAAAAATAAAATTAATTACGCTGTTGAATTTGGTACTCCGATGATCTCGAAATGTGGAAAGTATTAAATTGTGAAAAATATATCAAGATTTATTATTAACCCAAAAACAGAGACGAGGCAACGGGGAGCCCCAAAGGCGACTTTTTTCCCTAAAGAAACCTTAACTAATTTAACTGAAAGCAGATTCTTTACCTTCCGAGAGTCGAATCTGTGAGAGAGAGAGAGAGAGAGAGAGAGAGAGAGAGAGAGAGAGAGAGAGAGAGGTGCAGGGAAGCAAGGGTCCCCAGGTGGGTTCATTAAATATTAGGGGCATGGCCGAAGACGAGGCTAACGGCGGACGACAGCTGACGGAATATTTGAGATTCTTCGAACGATCCACCGCATGGACAAGTGGGCCCGATTAGAAAAAAAATTATCGCGTGCGACCAGCGAAAAACATTAACGATTCGTTATTCAATTACGCCGCATTACACTAGTAATCGAGGCATGTTATGTAGATTGTCGTAAACAACATTACGATGCTTAGAGCTTAGGTGGACCTCCCGGTTAGCACGACAGGATGATTTGCAAGAAAATCAGACTGAACGTGTCGTAAGAAAATGGAATTGCCCGGTTTTGCCAGTGGCCAACTCGTTATAAATATTCATCTAGAAAAGTACGTAGAACTTGAAATCAGATAGGTATTTATCTAGAATATTAGGTATCTAATGTTATCACATCCTCTTCAATTAATACCTATTTGATTTCAGATTATATATATATATATATTTTTTTTGGATGAATACGTACATGATCCATTAGCCGAACGGACTATCTGATCAAACCGACCAGGTTGTATTATTGGTGAACCGTCTAGTCGGCCAATCGGAAGGCTGGTCCAGGAGTGTGGGGGGGGGGGGGGGGGTGATCCCTTGCGTGGCATGATGTTGATGTAGTCCTCTCGTAGTACGCAATAATTTCTCCCTAGATGGTTCGGCGATTGCAGTTTCTTTGTCACATTGCAGATTGCGTGTCGTGTCACCTAACGCGCAAAATCACCTACACGAGTTACACTGTTTGCTTGGTTGCACATGTCATTATTGGCCGGCTGGCATTTAATAATAATGCTCTTTAAATTTTTCATAATATATACATTGCTTTTTTGAAAAGATTAAATTCCTTTTCAACCAAAAAATGATTTATGAGCAATTAATTGCATTTGTTTAATTGATTTTGACGCGTTTAAATGTTATTTAATGTCAATATTATTTAATTAAGTTCAATGTCATCACACTAAAATGACAATATTATCTAATAAATCTTAAAAAGTTTACATTTAGATCATTATTGGTAAAAACACGATAAAAACACATGTTAAAAATAAAAAAATTACGAGGAGAAGACCTAGATCATAAAAGAGCCAGCAACACTCACTTCGCTCAACACTTCTTGGACTAGCCAAGAACTTCAACCAAATACTAGAATCGAATATTTTGGTTTAGAATGTGTAATAAAATTAATATTTTTATTAAAAATTATTAAATATATGAAATAAAATAATATATTTTATATTAGAATTTATGTAGACTGAGTTTTAAAACCTTGCACCTGAGTTTTCTTCTACTTTTTTCATTATTAGCAACACATCGTGTGGATCAATACAGTTCACATTTTTGCTAATATACTTCGCATTGTCACTGCAAATTGATTCGATCATGGAGACTATAAATAGTAATTTTGCTAACGAAAATGTTACGTATTCCAATAAATTGTCTGATTAAATGATCAATAATAGGCTGATGGTTTAATTATCTTGTGGATTATAAATTTATACACATAATTTCTATTTGGTCAATTTATTGGGTTATTTTGTAAAATCTTTAGTGATTAATTAATGTGAGATATTTATATATAGGGACATTTACATGGTGGACACAGAAATTAGGCTAATTTATGAATGTCACCATAAATCTCAAAACATTACAGATATCACATCTAAAACATCTATTTTTTCATTTTTCACATCCTGCGTTAAATTCTATCAGAAGATTTAACTATAGTTAAATCTCAACAAAATCTTAGCCATTGATCACATCGTTTAATAATCTATTTTCATGTTAGGGCATCGCGGAGCTGCATTGGTTACGACAGCAGCATATTCACGCGAGGCGACAGCGTATTCTAGCGAGACGACAGCGTGTTCACGCGAGCATCACACTGTTATTTACATCTTGTTCTTACGCGGGCATCAAGAGAGAGCATCGGACTTTTCTGAGATTTAACTATGGTTAAATCTTCTGATAGAATTTACTGCAGGATGTGAAAAATAAAAAAGTTGTTGTTTTAGATGTGATATCTATAATATTTTGAGATTTATAGTGAAATCCATAAATTAGCCTAATTTCTGTGTCCATCGTGTAAATGTCATTTATATATATTATGCCATATAAAAATTATTTAAGGTCAATTTCTTTTATAAATTACTCTGAAAACCTGGTGGTCTTATAAAAATAACTTTTATAAAATTTTTCTATAAAAAAAAACTTTTATAAAATTAATATTAAAACTATGTGAACTGATAACAATACACTGATCTGACGCAGATAACGATTTAATTTTTTATGTTGACGTACACAAAATATAAAATATTTGATAGTTCAAAAAAAAAAAAAAATATATATATATATATATAATATTTGAAACTTTACAATTTTGAGAGTTTATATAATTTTTTTCTGATTTACGATGAAAAAAAATTCTTACAATTCATGATATAATAAAACAATAAATAACATGACATATAAATAAAAGAACAGAAATTTATGCGAAAAATCTCGATATCAAAAAAATTTACAAGGAAGAAAAAGAAATCGCTAAAGAGGCATTTAGTTCGTTGTTATCTTAGTGTTATGTTATGTATAAGAGTGTTGATATAAATCAAAGATCGAAAATTGAATCGATTTTAGATCGAATTGAAATCGAGTTGATCTAAATGAGCCGACTAACGAGCCATATTCGGCTCGGTAATCATTTTGAGCCAATTTTGAGTCGGGATAGGCTCGGCTCGATCCAGCTCGAAATCAGCTCGAATTAAAATATGTTTTATATTATAATACATATATGAAATATATGCATATAATATATATATATATATATATATATATATTATAAACCGAACCGATTTCGAGCCGGATCGAGTCGAGCTTACCCGGCTTGAGATCGGCTAAAAAAAAAGAGATTTGATTCATTTTCAAGCCGGCTTGAAAATGAATCGAAATCGGCTCGAAGTCGATTTCGAGTTGATCGAATATAATCAATTCAATTCGAGCCGATATTAGCTCGACTCAAAATCGGATCGGTAACAGCTCTAGTTATGTAATCTAGATGTCACCTTTTAACTAATAATTTTATAATCTAATAGAAGATTATTTACAGATATCATTAAACAAAATGATTGCTTTCTCTGGATAACATAACATAACATCAAGAAAACATTGAACCAAACGCCACTTAAAACTAAATAAAAAAATATGTATAAGGAGAAGCAGCACCTAGAAGTTATTCAGAATACCACCGCTCCAGCAAACAGCGATAGGGTCAAAATAGAACAGGTCCAATAGAAGCAGCGCCTATGTTTTTCTTACAAGGGGTTAAGCTGTAAAAAAGGAAGAACGAGATAGAGTAGTCCAAATAATTCAGTCTCTTTTTTTTTGTTACAATGGGATTTTTATAGTC
This sequence comes from Apostasia shenzhenica, assembly GCA_002786265.1. NCBI lineage: Eukaryota > Viridiplantae > Streptophyta > Magnoliopsida > Asparagales > Orchidaceae > Apostasia > Apostasia shenzhenica. The sequence continues at coordinate 3,372,957 of KZ452015.1, forward strand.
GAAGGTAATCTATGAATACTCACTTCAGAGGAATGACCTCCATATCTGGCCTCATGCTAATGATGGCTGCTAGGTCAGCGCGTCATGCTTTTGCTCGTATGGATCGAACAGGCAGACCATGCTTCTTAAAAACAGCATGTGGGTCTTGTACTTTGAGTGCGCGAACTGTTCGTCACGGGTACTTCAACACCTGTACTTCGACAATGGCCTTTCGTCGGGAGGTAGCTTTTCGACCATCGTCCGTAGTCGAATTTTTCTAGTACGTGCTAGTATCATGTAAGCCTCCACGTATACGCTCCAGATATGCCAGTGCGGATCCAGATGCAACATATTTAATCAATGAATTTATATTTTTAAATGACATGCTTAAATCTCCCATAAAAAATTGTAATCTTTTTAATATCATTTTGCTCTTAAAATCTGCATTGTTTTTTTTTTAATGAAAAAAATTTACGGGATTGTTTTATTTTTTTTTTAATGATTGATTGTTCAGTATATTGTCCACTGCTGAACTGTTCTATATGTTGTCCATTGGCAGAGTTGACCAGAAAATTTTAAAATTGATGTTTTTTTTTGAAATTGCAAGGGTTTTATATATTATTTTACTACATGAAAATATTATATATATTATTCTATAAAATTATATTTATGATTAGAATAATATTAATCATACCTTAAAATCAGGATTATATTCTCTTATGGCTCTGGGTAGGAATTTGGCGTAAAAATCAAAATAATATTAATTTAAGTAATAATATGACAAATAAATTTTTTTATAATTTTATATAGATTTTAGTATTAAAAATATTATTTTATTTGACATATGTAATAATTTTTAGTAAAAATATTAATTTTATTTTACATTAATTAAGTTTGAACGTATAGCCTATGTAGCTAAATCAACAATAATTTTTTTTTTGCTTTTTTATAATGATTTTTTTTTGAAACTTGGGGCAATTAAAGTTTTTTCACAGGATTCCCATACTACTTTCTTGTATAACATGCTAAATTAGCAATTTAAGTTTTCAATTTTAAAAAATTTCAAATCATTTGATTCAAGCTCTTTAAAGTTATTTAATTTATGGCTAAAAAAAGTCTAACTAATATTTTATTAATATTTTAAATTTATTATTAATTTTAATATTTTTTATATTTAATATAAATTTTAATATTAAAAATTAATTTTATTTTACACTCATCACATCCAAACTAAAATAAGTTATCGGAGTTTATTTAATTTAACTTTTATTCTTACTAAATATAATTTTTATTAATATTTATGTATGATATTAAATAAAATTATTTTAAATTTAAAAAAATTTGTAGTACAGTACAATAAAATTAATCTTAATTGAAAAATAATAAAATATTAAATAAAATTAATTTTTAATACTATGATTTGTGATAGAATATAAAATAAGTTTATGTCATTGGATGTGGAATACAATTAAATAATTGGTAAAATATTGTTTTACTACTCAAATAAAATGACATCTTAACCCTTTTGATGCATATAAGAATAAAAAATGTGTATTAGTCAATAGATACTAACAGCACATTTACTCGAATAGAATAATTAATTTATTTTTTTGTTTTTTATGAAATAATTATTCTCGTGTTTGTTTCATAGGAATATCTATTTCACATTTCATGAAATAGTCAGCCCTCCTACCCACCAAAAAAAAAAAGTTATTATTTCGCTTTCTTTGTTATTTATTATAGGTTAAAAATATTATTTCAAAATAACTCGTATTTACACATAAACACATATACACACATATATATACATTTATATATACATATATGCATTCTAATATATATACATATATAAACTTGTATAAGCTATATTTATTTAATTATTTGTGTAAAATTAAATTTAATAATAATAAATAATATAAGATTTTATTAAGTTATGTATTCATAAGTATCTTAATATTTTTTCTTTTTATTCACTATTTATTCTTTTTTTTATAACAATAATTTCATTTTCATAGAATGATAATTTTATTTCATTGAAGTAAATATAACATAAATCGATTAAAAGGTAATTCATTCAAATAAATATTTATTTTTTAATATATTTTCTATTTTTTTTGAAATAGTTATCAACATTGTTAGGTAGGTCACGTGGTACTTTCTCAGGATGTAGATGAAAGATTTTATATTGTATAAGTTGTGGATGTTATTAATATTACCTTTAATCTCAATTACCTGCATAATATTTATATTTTTATAAATAAAAGGATAAATTGCATCTTGGGCCGAAAGGTCGTAAAGACATTGCAAATTAATCTCGATTTTTAAAAAATTTTATTTTGAGTCCCTCAGGTTGCATATAATTTTATCCCAATTAAATTATAATTTTTAATTTTTTACTAATATATTATAATATTATTCTCATTTGTTAATTTCATGAGCTTTTTAGAATATAATTTTAAAATTTTAATGTGACGCCCGTGGCCGAAGAGTGCAGGGAGTGATCGCCGGGTGGTTCTAAGAGAAAGGAATCACTGAAGTAAAATGCAGCTCCTGACAAGCTTCTAGGACGAATAATGAGTGATGAGAGGGGCACAAGAATGAATCGACCTGGGAAAAGGGAAGGAGATCCTGAGCTGTATAAGTACATTACGTGATCTCAAATAGCACTGGGATGGGTGACCTCGACCTGGGAAGCACTTAAGTTACGCAGTTTTTCTAAAGCCAAAGCAGACAATACCTCTATAATGAGATCACGGGATATTACATTTAATATTAGTGTTTTTGTAATTTTAAATTTTTAGTGTAAAGAAGGTAAAAGATGTGAGAAATTAAATTTTAAATTTTTTTAATTTATGAAAAATAGCGTAATAATTATTTAAAATATATAAATAATTCAAACTAATAAAAAAATTAAATTTTATATTTTTATTAAAAAAATCAATAAAAATAGTGAGATTCTGATGGAAGAGGACCTAAAATTATAACACTTTTATATCTTTCGAAATTCAAATCAAATTTAAAAAAAAATTACGACTGATTCGTAACGCTCTTTCCCCGAATGCGATTTACTCTAAAAATATTACATGCAAAACAATAAGAGCTAAAATAATTATAATTAATTTTAGTTAAACTCAATTAAAAATTAAAAATCTTGATTAAATCTCTCATTGGACATCGGAAAGGAGAGAGAAAATTATATTTTTTTTTATTTTTTGGTGAATATTAGTTATGCCTGGGAGATGGCTAGGCCAGTCAATGGATCGGATCATGACCCGATCCGATCCGAGTTTCGATCCGATTAAATCCTCAAATGAATTTTTTTTGACCCGTCAATCCACCCTGTTTACTGACCTGATCCATTTATAAATAAATGGATCGGATATGGATCACCATTGACCCGACCCGTTTAAAATCTGATCCGTTTATGTAATCTAATTTGTAGTTCATACAGGGATATATTGTGGCTAATAATCTTTTTATTGGAAGGCTCAAGTAAAGAGTGTCACTATAATTAATTAATAAAAAATTCTCACAGATTTTATTAGTAGATTATAGTTTACAGGGCTTAGGTTTATATTTCACAATATATATATATATATATTGATTTTTATATTAAAATATTTAATTAATTCATTAAAAGATAGCATTCTTTTTTTTATTTTTTTTTAATAAATCTAATATTATTTTAAATTTAATTATGAAAATCACTTAAAAATAACTACTTTTATTGTAAATGGATTAAATCCGAAAACCCGAGTTCCGAACTGATTTGATTTCCGACCGGAGAGGATATGGATCGACCATGACCCGATCCAATATATAACCCGATCCGACATATATGAATTTGGATCCGGGTCAGAGTCAACCAGACCCGAATCCGATCCGTCGACAGGCCTTTGCCAAGTCTAATTCATGTTCCACAGGGGTTATTTAATTCTGGGTAAATTATATATAAGTCTAATGTATCAGATTTTTTCATACTTTGATCCATAAGTTTACATTTTTTGCATTTAAATCTTAAACTTTAACTTTTATTATCATTTGGTCCATCATCCTTATATTATATAACAAGATTAGCCTAATTTGATGAAAACTTTTAACTAGTGACAAAAAAAAAGAGACTTATTTGCCAATTAGTTCACTTTTCACGAATCAAATTTGGAAAAAAGAACTTTATTTGATAAAGACATAAAGAATAAAATATCATTTATTACTCACTAAAGAGAATAAAATTAAAATTCAGTGCAAAGTTGATGTAAGAAATGATAGATGAATCTAGCATTGTAAATTTGAAACTTAGAAAACTAAGTACAACGATTTATATTTTATGAAGTAAATATTAAGAACTTTAAGAATTTAGAAATTTATAAATAATTTACCATGTTATTGTATTCGTTCATCATAAATAATTTGGCTAAAAACTTATGTGCTTTGCAAATTAAGAAAGTGATTCTGATTTTTTTTTAATTTTGATTTAGGTTCATGAAATTATCATATAGCCAACTCCACTTAATAAAATAAAAATTTAATTATTATTATTATTATTATTGTTATCTCTGAGATTATATAAAAAAATATTAATTTTATATTATAATATTTAAATATTTTATTTTAAAAAATTAAATAAGGCTATTCTATTATAAATAATTAAATTTGAACAAGTCTTAAATTTAGATGTGGCTTCGAGTTGATTTTAAGTGAGTTTGATTCAACTCAAAATTAAAATTTTTGATGTCAAGCCGAGTTCGACTTGAATCTATTAAATTTTTTTTAATTTCGAGCTAAATAGAGCCTAATTTGTGGATTTTTTTAAATAAAAATATCTATTATTCATGTTAAATATATTAAAACATAATATTATAAATTTACTTTTAAATTATATACCTATATTTTCATATTATCTATTTTATGCAAAATATTATATTATATTTGTTATGACGAAAAACAATCAAGACTTTTTACGTGGAAAATCAGTTAGGCGGAAAAAACCACGGCTTCTTTCGAGGAGGCTTTAAAAATCACTAGAATCACTCTTTTCTCTTTGGTTACAGTATGCTCAAAGGATTTCTTAAGTTCAGCCCTTTTGAAGGCTGTTACAATGAGATATATATACCCTGGCCTACTCTGTAAGGTCACTTCAGGAGAATGAACTTCAACTTTAGTGACGGCCTATTAATACCCGCAGAGGAAGGAGGGAGGCCACTCCCTGCCTATTGCTGTACGATACACGGATGGTACGGCCTGACGGCGGGAGAGTCCATGCCTCTTGAAAGCAAGATGGTCCTCAATTGGTGTCAGGCATAGGTCAGTTCTGGTCCTCGCTCTTCGTCTCCATCTCTTCGGCGTATGCTGTTCGGGGTGGCACATCTGTTGTTCGGCGCGGAGAACTTGTGACGCTGGTTCCATGTAAGCCGCCACGTGAACGGTCTGGATGATAGTGTGTGGATTCAGATGCAATAATATTTATATATAAAAATATCTCAATTATAGTTTTAAATTCTAAATATTTATGTTTATACAAAAAACGGGTTGATTGCAAGTTAAATTGATTTCATTTCCAGAGAGCTAACTTTAAGCGGGAAAAAAATCGAGCAAAATACAGTCATCATATATTTATATATATATATATATATATATATATATTGTAATACTAAAATTTAATAATATATCATATTGTAAATATAATTTAAAATAAAAAATAATTTTATTTTATATTTTATATTTTATATAAAAAATACACAAACTAGACGGAAAATTCATTGTCACAAATATTAAGAAATGAGGGTATATTTTTGGATTAGTTATAGTTATTTTTAACTTTGAAAAAAATAAATTATTTTAACAAGAAAATGTATAAAAAAAAATTTAATATTAAATTTTATATTTGATGTGAAATAAAATTAATAGATAATTTTTATTTTTAAACTGATATTTGATTTAATGTTATTTTAATGTTACATTATTTTATCGAATTATTTCGATATTTATATATATATTTTTTTTAGTAAATATTGAAAATTTTGTAATTTTTATAAGATTATTTATATATATTATTAAACTAAAAAATTATTTTTTTTAAAGAACATGATAATAAATATTGAATCAAATTTTCTATAAATCATATGTAAATGACGCTCAAAATTAGGTAAAATTTAAATTTTTAATATTTATTAATTTTTTTAATATATTAATATTCAATTAAATAAATAATAATTTAAAAGTAACATAAATATTTAGATAATTAACATTAAGCATTTAGATAATACTAAACCTAATGCTCCCATAAATATTATCACATAAAATTTAAATGGTAAATTACTAATAGATCTTTATGATTTACTTATAATTATATATAATTAGATTTACAGTTTTAAAAAATTTCCCACAATTTGAATTTCTTAGAAAGATTGGAAGTTTTGAATCGAGGAAATTCCCCATTCTTAAAAAAAAAGAATGGGCCAAATAAAAGAATCTTTAATGATATAATATTTGCAAAATAAGGACCAAATTAAAGGATGAAAATATAGACCTATGTGTAATTATAACCGAACTATAAGAGCCTATTAGTAATTTATCCAAAATTAAATATTGAAAGGATCCCACGTGGTCAAATGTTTAGAAAAAAATTTGTATTTACACTAATAATCCTTAAACTAGAAGTTTCCGAGAAGTGAGAGATTATGTGATGCATCATTTAAAATTAAATTTATCTTTAAACTAAAGTTTTTATATAAAATGGCATAATATAAAATTAGTTTTTATGTAATAATTAACTTCAAAATTTTATAAAATTAAGATCGCTATTTAGTGAAATTATCAGCACACGAAGGAGTGATGTCACTATTGTGAAGGACAATTACGTTTGCTAAAGTACTCCTCAGTAGAAGTGGAAGGCACTTCGTAAGTTTTTATTTTGTTGTTCATCTAAATAGTTAAGTTTAGGGAAGAAATATATTTTAATATTTTATGATTTAAATGCAGAAGTATTGTCCACTCTAGTATTAAAAAATTACATGACTTGAGCATTTTTCAAAAAAAAATCACTCATCTCAGTACTACTCGAGTTCTACAAAATTTTTATACTTAGCTTCACGGTTCTACCCCTAAAGATATCTCTACATATTATTATTTTTTATTGAAGTGTTTGTATTTATTAGGATCACACTATGTGACGCCCGTGACTCAAGAGGGGAGAGAGTGATTGTTGGATGATATCTTAAAAGAAAAACTGAGGCAAAGTGCTATTTCTAGCAGGCTTTTAGGTTGAATAAGTAGAGGTGAGAGGGACGAAGAAATGAATCTTCTCATATCGAAAATAGAGGAAGATCCTGAGTTGTATAAATAGATAACGTGATCTCAAATGGTAAAGGCGACTTTTGGGGCAAAACAGCGAGACTTGTGATGAAAAACTGTATAGTTAAGCGTGTTTGGGCTGAAGTAATACTAGGATGAGTGACCTCCCAGGAAGTATTTAAGCCACGCACTTTTTCTAAAGTCAAAGCGGCCAATACCTCTACATTGAAATTACAGGATGTTTCACACTATGTATTTACATAGTTTAGAAATCTTCTTCCTTTTTTCGATATGAAGCAAATCATTTATGTGTCTTTCTCACCACTTAACTCGACTTAGAAATTTATCATAAGTCGCTTTTTACTCAACTGATTCCCTTAATATCGTGAAACATTAGGACCATCTATAGAAGAGCTATATAGTTTAGCTATAAAAGATTACTTCAGTAATCATCTCCAGCTGAACTTCCACCGATTTATATCTAAGTTAACTTAAAAAAATCGGAAAAGAAATACCCAATGACGAGTTGAACAAAATATTGTTAGATCATAATTTTTTTTTTTGATACTGATCAGATGTATGATAGACATTGAGCATGAAATTTATATGTCAACCATAATAATAGTTTTCAAGCCATAATTTCATTATTATCTTTTAGGGGTTTTTACATACAGAACATGAAATTTACACGAAATTACGCATTTCACCATCAATTCATAAATATTACCACTATCACACCATATTCATTTAAATTTTACGCATTTCACATATTTCACACCATAGTCTTTGATGGTGAACTTCACATTTCTAAATTGGCCTTGATCTTATTTTATATTATTAATATATTAATTAAATACTATAAATAAATTAATTTATATAAATAACAATTTAAATATTTATGAATTTATGTATTTTAATTTATTTATCCTATTTAAAATTTTCAATTAGGGTACCAAATTTAAATCCACATGACTATAATTTTTAATTGAATACAGTAAAATATAAAAATATATATTAGAATTTAAATATTAATGAATTTATGCATTTTAATTTACATATAATATTATAAAGTATATGAAATATGTGAAATATGTAAAATGCTTAAAATTTAAATGAATATGGTGTGATAGTGGTAATATTTACGAATTGATGGTAAAATATATAATTTCGTATAAATTTCATAGTATTTAAAAATTCTTATTTTTTACTGTATATAGATAATAATATCTTCCACTAATACATATAATAATAACGCTGCCTTCCATTCTCTAATAGATGAAGAAGAAGAACTAATTAACAGCATCTTGCAATCTCAGAGACCTCGAGCAGCTCTTCCAAGTATTCAACTCCCAAGTCCTCCAACTCCACCACGCTCTCTATCTTCCTATCGACCGCCGCCGCTGCCGCTGACGACGACGGCAACGACGATTTCCGGGGTACGGAGTGAAGCCGCTTGAGCGCTACGACCGGCGAGCACCCCTCCTCGGCATACCGGACTTCCCTGAGCGACTCCCTCACCTTCTCGACCGGAAAGTTAAGCACGGACATGGCACCGCGAAGAGAGAACGCGGCCTGGTCGTAGGCCATCGCCGCCGCCTCCGGAGTGTCGAACGTACCGAGCCAAACCCGAACCCCGTGCCGGGATGAGTCCCTGATTTCCGCGGCGAACTTCCCCCACGGCCTCCGGCGAACTCCTCTGTAGCTCCTCCTCTGTTCCCGCCTTCTGGGCGAAGAGGACTCCACCTCCTCCTCCTTGGGCCTTGGCGCGGAGACGTCGGAGTCCGTGGTCGAGCCGGAAAGGGAACTCCTGCCGCTGCTGGAGGACGCGGCGGAGAGCATCATGTCAAAGAGGAGCATTTCCTCTGAGTCGTTGTCGTTGAAGGGAAGCGATGGGCTGACGGAGGAGGCCATGGAGACAACGAGGAAGATCAAAACTGCTGCTTTTCTTCTTTTTCTCCTTCGTCTCCAACGAGGAAGGAGGAAGAAGGACCAGGAAGCCGGATTTTCTGGTCTTATCCCACGGAGAAGAAGTCGGACGGTGGGTTTTATAGCGGAGGAAGAAGATGCAGGGTAAATGGGCCCGAGCCCAATAGATATATTTTGTGGGCCAAAGCCCAATAGATTTGGCACGTGGGTCAAATATGGGCCAGGGCGGCTGTGAAAATGACAACAAATATGTGGGCCCACTCTCTTATGGGCCCTAGGAGTTACCTCCAAGAAGTTGTTCATGATTCATAATATCAGGGCAGGGAATTGTCTTCCAAGCTAGAAACCTATGAATAGCTTTAGGTTGAAAAAAAAAATTATATAGATATTTTTTATGGTGGTTTATATATTTTTATTATGCTAATATATATATAATTTATATAGATATTAGCATAATACATAGAAGTTAAAATGATATTTTAAAATTATTTAATATAGTTAACATTAAATAAATGAAACAAAGACAAATTTAAATTTGCCAATTCAACCAAAATTTCAGTTTGAACAAAAACTTTGACTTGAAATTCTAGGCCAGTTCACTCAAACAGCGCACCAGTCATCGTCGAATGGGAGTTCGCCATGTGTGCAGTGGGGGGGCATCTGGGCTCAGATGCGTCCAACATGTGGCGCCCACTCATTGAGCTCCAAAGTATGCAGACAGTCCACTCCGAATAATTTTTACTACTTTCTTGTGTGATGACTCGTCCTCATAAGAGCTTGTTATATCGTTTTGCTAAATTCATCGAATAACGTTCAGCACCGATTTTGACAATTCATAGAGAAAAAAGTAAATTGCATTTGAGTTCGGGATTGGAAAGTCGTTATAAATTTATAACAATTATTTTAAATTCTCAATTTAACTTTGTTAAGTCGGATATTACCGTATCATTTGTCCTTGTGATTGGTTCCTATATTTAGACTTTTAAACAGTTAGGATCTACTAGGAATCCCTCAAAATCTTGGGTTCCCGGGTGAAAAGAAAAACTTAAGAAAGCATGCATATCTTGTGTTTAATAATTTGTGAATATGATTAGCGCAAATTACACCCAGGTCTCTGAGTTTAACGCTTAATATCGCACAGATTTATGTTTTTAAATTTATAACATCAGGGTCCCTGAGTTTTAATAAATTATCAAATAGGTCTTTTTTATTTTTTATTATTAAATTTTTTTAAAATTACCGTTTTACCCCAATCGTTCTCTCTCTTCTCTCGGCGCACGCACGCGGCCCCTGTGAAATGCGTACATGGGAAGCTTAGTCGCACTCGCGTGCTGCGCAGAATAGCTGCACAGCGAAGAGGTCAAAGACCCCAGGGCGAATTCTCCGACTCAAACTGCTTGAGCACGACATGAGTGTTTAGCGACCACCTCCATATTGCTTTAATGAGGTATTGCCAAGTCGTACATACCTCATCATGTTTGTGTTCTTAGATCTAGCTCGCCGGTTCGACGTGATCACGTCGTCGGGTTTCCACATCTCCGACGACGCGCCTGGGCCGACAACGCACCTGCACTGACTCCCGCGCCAACTATGGCGGCGCGAGTGCACGGTTCCGCTCGCCGCCGCCGATCGCTCTCAGTCACACACATTATGTACAGACACAGTACTACCTGCAGCGGTGCATAAAATGTACAGACACACACATTATGTGGAGTCCTTTTTCTAGATTTACACCATACTTTCAAAACACAGTTAAAATTATCAAAACTTAATAAATTCGTATCAATTTTCATGAAAGTCGATACGAAAAAGCCACCGAGTTTCGATTAAAATTTTGTAATGACTGCATTGCCTTATTGTTTTTGATCTTTCATGTAGGTTCATTTATAATTTTTGAATATTTCAAATAATTTATTTTTATATATCTTATAAGGCCCTTACCTTTAAAATATATCACTATCTTTTTATTTTACGGCTCTCCGTGATCTCGTTCATGTTTATCACATGAGGGCTATACGAGGGATGCGTGACTGCATGCAGTCTTTCGAAAAAGAGAGGAGAGAAGAATATTCTGAGTATTTTATAAAATTATAATATTTAGTAATTAAAAATTAAATTTTATTCTAATATTAAATTTTTAAAATTATTCATCTGTTTAAAATGATATTTTAAATTCAAGACCTACCTGTAATTTACCCAAAATTAAAATAAAATAAGAGAGGCATGAAAGTCTAAACAAGCATTCAATTTTTTAGAAAAAAAAATACAGAGCTAACATGTGGAGATGTACATTAGTTAATGCAAATTAAAAACGTTACCTTTCATTAATTATAGGGTTAATAGCAACTAGGTCCCTCTAGTTTAGACTTATATGCATTTAGGTTTCTCTAATTTTTAAATTAATCAAGTAGGTCCTCTAACTAATTTAAAGGCTAAATTAATATTTTAAATAAAAATAAAGTCTCAACTAACCTATTAATTAGAAATAATGTCCTCCTTTAATTACTTTAATTAATGTCAAAGGATACATTTGTATTTTACTATAAACTAAAGGATCTATTTAGTTAATTTTAAAATTTGAGGGACCTAATTGCACTAGGCTCCAACTAAAGAGACCCATTTGCAATTAACCCTTAATTATATTTGTGATACTAACAATTTGGTTAAATTATGTTCTATCAAGCATCTTCAGAAACTTAATATAAATAATATGTTTACATATATATTATTTAAATATAAATTTGGAGCAGCCGCGAATTAATTTTCAAGCGAGCCATATCATATTCAAAATTGACTTCGAGTTAGCCCATTGGTGATTGGACTAATGAATCAATTATTTCGAGTAATTCTGAATTAACTCAATTTTTTAAAGATTTTTTAGCTTTTGGTATTTTGCTTACCCTTGCTCATATCGAAATTTTGTGAAAAGTATGTAATTAAATAACAAATATAGTGAAATAAAAATTTAGTTTGTTATTTATTAATACGAAAAATAAAATTATTTATTTATCAAAAAATATCTTAGAAGTGAAACTAATTTTTTTTAATTTAGTACGTATAGAATATAAAATAAAATTAATTTTTAAAATTATAATTAATAGAATATAAAATAAAAATAATTTTAATATTTAAATTTGTACTGTGATATTAGATAAAATATAAAATATTTATTGATATATTTTTAGAAAAATATAGTGATTTTTTTTATTTACTTCAATTACATAAGGAACGACTATAACAACTGATAATTTAGTATATTTTTTTTTATCATTGCAAAATAGCTTTTCCCATAAATTAAAATGAGGGTAAATACAAAATAAAAAGAAGAGTGGGCTCAACTAGATAGATGATCTGATAATTATATCATAATTTTTTTTAATTCTATAAATATTATGAATAAATATTATAAAATCAAAATTAATCTAAAAAATAATAATAAATGAACTTTTTTTAAATAAAAAAGCCAATGCTTCAACCATTAATTAATTGGCAGTAATAAAAACTATAAATAAACACTTGTCAAGTTTATTCTCTATACTTATAAACGTTTGCTGATTCGACTTATTTTTAGCATATTTAATTCAATTAAACTATTATTTCAAATTTATTGATAATCTGGAGTAAAATAGTGGTTGATTCATGATCGAATTGATTTAACTGACTGGTCCAATCTAATTTTTAAAACCGTTCTTGTTTGGCGCGAGGATTAAAATCAGGACCAAAATGGTATTAATTTAAAAAATATCAATAATAATAACAAATAAATATTTATAAACATTGTACATAAATTTAAATAAAAAAATATTATTTTATTTTACATACTCAATAATTTTTAATAAAAATACTGACTTTATTGTGAAATAAAATTATTATTATTTGTTTAGAATGTAACATAAAGTTAATAATTTTATTAAAAATTATTGAGTATGTGAAGTAAAATAATATTTTTTTATATTAAAATTTATGTAGAATGATAAAAAATATTTATTTATTATTATTATTACTATTTTAATTCTGATTTTAATCCTCGCACTAAGCCTAGTTTTCCTCTTTATCTTACTTGCAAAATCTTACTGTTTCTTATCGGTCTTCAAAAGCACCTCAATTAGTTATGCATTTAAGTAAAGGTGGCTTCGAATCAATTTTTTAGCGATAAGTTAAATTTGAAATTGAAATTTTTTATTTTGAATTGAGTTTGATTCAAGCCTGCTAATTTTTTTTTTGACTTCAAGTCAATTTTCGAATTTAATTGAGCTTGATTTCATACCATATTTTTTCTATGAAATATTTATTATATTAGGATATAATAATATAAATTTACTTCTAAATTATTTTTAATTAAGTTATTAACTTTATTTCACATTTTAAATCTAATATTTATTTATTAAAAAATAAAATAAAATTAATTTTATTGAAAATAATTAAGTATATAAAATTATTATTATTATTATTATTATTATTATTTAATTTGGTACTATTTTGATTTTGAGCAGGACTAAAATAATTTTGGGGCCAAACTGGCCGTTACTTATTTTTATCGTTTATTTTGCCTTTCTCGAAAACTCATATCAACAATTTTGAAAAAAAAACTCATAATTTTATAAATTTTTTCTGAATTAAATGTGAATTACTGGTTGATAATTTTATATTTGATTATCCTTTTTTTTTATTATACCCAGCAGCTGAATGTTATGCAGAGCACATTCGATAGAGAAATTACTAGATTTAATTCGTGCACCGTTTAGAGCTCAATTATCAACACGTGCAATTTTGGTGGGCATATGCATACGTGGCACTCTATGATTGGATTCCGAACTTATTAATTTTTAAAATTGCCAGCAAATATTAACATTACATTAAAAAAAAAGAGATCAACGTCGGCTAATTTTATACACAGAAAATCACTGCAGCAGCACATTTCCCTGGTATTTTTGAAAAAAAAAAACGACAGTTAAAAAAAAAAAAAAAAAACACAGCAGGCCTTGAATTAGGGCGGTTTATCGATCCGATTTCGAGCCGAGCAATATCAATTTGAAATCAAATTGATCACATTTCGATCGACTCAAAATTAACTCGAAGTCGATTGGGTTCGACTTAGAAAACCCAGGGGGGGGGCTCGAAAAGGTCATTCCAATCGGAACTTCGAAGCCGATTTCGATTCATTTTCGAGAGCCGGCTATGAAATGAAGTCGAATTTCAATTTTCTTTTGAGCTGATCTCGAGCTGGGTAACTCGACTTCGATCCGGCTCAAGGATTGGCTCGATTTATAATATATGTTTTGTGTATTAATATATATATATATATTTGTATTATATATATAAAATGTATTTAAATTTGAAGTCAGTCGATTCGAGCTTGGAATCCGAGCTCGAGCCTATCCCGGCTCCAAAAATAGGCTCGGAAATTATTACCGAAGCCGAAAAACTTTTCGTCTCGTTAAGGCTCAGGCTCATTTAGATCGAGTTTGATTTCGATTTTAATCTAAAATCGATCGATTTTCAAATCTTTGATCCATATTTAACACCTAGTAGCCTTAATTGACAGTGAACTCACATCTGCAGATTTGTTCGGATAGAGTTGCCATCTGAGCATTTCGACCAAAAAGCACTAATTTTGTTGGCTCAGATACGGACAATAGCTGATTTTCTCGATTCCTAATTCGTAGAATTTCCCGCTCGCATTAAGTTTGGAAATCGAGTTAACTTTAGGCGTTCCATTGCTTATTTCATAAATTCTTGAAAAAAAATTGCTTAGTATGTTAAGTCGATCGAGCCTTCAAGCAAAATCATATGAAATTCTTATACGATGACCTTTATGCGTAGACGTAAAATCAACTCATTTTAGTCGAATTCTTCTTGCTCAAACTCACCTCTCTAATTAAACAGTTTCCTGAATTAGAATTACTTCAAATTCAAAATTCAAATCGACTCTAACTCACTCGAAACTCGGTTGATTGCCAGCAGTATTTGTTTGGCGGTTTATTTATCAAAAAAATAACAATATTAATTTTGTTTTTTATTTTTCTTTCACGGGCCTTTTATTTAAACCCTTTGGGCCGGCCCCATATCAGAATTCAGAATTCATTGACAACTTTAATTCCCCGTTGATATATAGAATATTATGTCCCTAAATTATGAACATTGATTTTTTTATAATATTAATAGAATGAATAATAATTATCGCTTTGAGAAATAATTTGCTATGTTTAATCTTCAAAAAAGCTACAAAATAATTAGAAAATATATTTGTTTAAAGATGATAAATTTTAAAATTGAGTGACATCTAATTTTTATTATTTTGATTAATTTTTAATTTTAGAAGGATGTTGTGTATAAATATATTTATGTAATTCATTATGATCTTATCTTTAAAAATAAAAATAAAATAAAATTTATAATTTATGATAAATGCAAGTTTAAATAAAGGTTTGTTAGAAAATTTCTAATGTGAAATATTTTGATTTAGATTTTTGCAAAAAAATATACATATACTAATTCAATTATATGTGCAAAATATATAAATTGTATTTAGTTTTTTTTTTAGCTAAACTTCAGATTTTATGTATTATGATTGTACTGCTATGTGATTTTTAAATTTATAAAAGAAATTAAAATATAAAAAATATAAAAGAAAATTAAGTTTTTTATAAATATTTTAAGTTTTATTTGTGTTTTTAAAAGTTTTTATTAAAATCAATTTGAAATTTTTTTTAATGGCAATCAATTTGAAAGGAGTTTTTTTTTTTTTTTTTTGAGAAAAATCAACTCGAAAAAGTGATTTCTAGGAAACCAATTTGAAAAAGTTTCACCAACGCGTGCATGCCAGCCAGGCCAAGCACACCATGGCCACGTGACGGCCATGTTACATAATGGTTTCTTATTGGGCGTATAAACATTGGAGTTCGATAATTATATTATATGTTATTATATATTCCTTGAATTATTTTAATTTAATAATTTTTATATAATTTTTATAATTTAATCAACCTCCATTATTATTAAATTAAATAATTATTTTTTAAACAAAAAACTACATAAACATTAACATGAAACTTAATTGTTACCCCTTTGATATTACAATTCAATTATTTTTCTAAATATATTTTTCTTTTGACCAAGTTAATTCATATGTTAATTATATTAAATAATTTTTTCTTAATAAAATTGAATGAAAATTCCTGGACTTGGCGTTACCTTCCTTTTTACTAAATACATTAATGAAAAACAGAAAATAATATATTAAATAATTTATTTTACTGCAAATATTACAATGGAAGAAAATAATTTAAAATTAGGGTGAATACATAATTATATATTATATATAGACAACAAGTATAAATGATATTATTTAAGTATTTCAAATATATGAACTTACATTTATACCTACTCTTTTTTTGAATTTTTGATAAATTTTTATTATTTAGTATTGCAGTGGAAGAAACATTAAAAAGTAAAAAAATTAAATAAAAATGACATCCAAAATTTCAACATGAAAAATCTAATTGAAAAATCTAAATGAAAAATCGAGATAACTAAATTGATGTGTTTTTTTTTCAAAAAAAAGTTATAGTTTAAATTGCTTAGGAGGTCCAAAGCGCTTATAAAGGATTTTGATGGCTCAACTATTCAGTTCTACGTACATTAGAATTTTTATATATGTGCGATAAATAAAAAATATTTTTATCTCGTTAATAGTGATATACTTTAATGTTCTTGAGTAACTACTATTCATGGAGGAGTCTGACAAGAATTTCACCTTGTTAACATTTGACTGGCCTACGCATTATAAGCGGTCAATTTATTATATAAGGCTCTTGTGTTGAACTTCTTAGATTTTGATGATGTATCAATTATTAGCATTATAGACTTAATGTAGCTTATTCAAGCTGTATATAGTGTTATTTATTCATAATTTCAGGTGAATGTCCAAAATTTTAAGTTTAAGAAAAAAGTATTACTAAATATGGTTTTTTTATAATTTTTTTTATAGGACAAATTGTAAGCATGTATATCTTTGCCAAGAATTTTTTTAACTTGTAGCAAAACAATATTATCAAAAATTTTGAATACATGTCAAATAAATCTTTTGTTCGCAGACTTTGTCAAGAATGTTCATATTGAGTCCCTTTCTAAAAGCTCCTTGACCAACCGAATATGCCACACGAATAATGACACGAACATTGCAACACTCATTTTAGTTGTCGATGTAGTCAAACATGATTGGCATGTTGCATTAAATTAAATGAATATCATTATATAATAGTACTATTATAATATCTCATAATTTAAATGTAGAGGAATTATCCGTTTGACTTTTAGTAAAATAGTTTGACTTGAGTGCTTCCCGAGGTCACCCATCCCAGTGCTACTTCAGCCCAAGCAGCTCTAATTGAAATTTTCCATTCATTAGCCTCACGTTTTTGCCCCAAAGCGCCTCTTACTACTTTTAGATCATGTTATTACTTAACTATGCACTCAGATCTCCCCTTTTCTGATGGGACGATTCATTCCTGGCCCCTCTCACCACTCATTATCAGCCTAGGAAAGAGCCTGTTCGGGGGGATTATTAAAAGTTCTGCACATTTACATTAATTTTTTCTAAATAATATTTATTAACATCCACAATTTTTTTATTAA
>KZ452015.1:3390816-3415890 GCA_002786265.1 Apostasia shenzhenica
TGGAAAACCTCGGTTCTCATTGCAACCTTTTCCCTCATTCTTTCTTCATTAGATTTCTGAACACTCTCCAGAAACTTTAGCTTGTTGCCCACACATCTGATTTGTCTACTTCTGATTATTCTTATGGTATACATGCCATTAACCAAAGTTTCATGCCTTGGCCATAACTTTTACATTGCCATTAACTGGTTTTAGTAAAAAAAGGGTTCAAACTTCACATAATTTGTGACGTCAGATTTTGGAGTGTTAAAATTTGAAAATATTTGGACCCAAAAGAAATATTTTTGGACCTTATTATGAGAGAAGGACAATAGAGGGACCAAATTGGCATTTGTGTCAATCAGATAAGGGCATCCACGGGAACCGCTTTCGCCCGTGCACCCTCTTCTTCCGCGTTGCGCCTGCGCCAGTGAGAAGAAGCTTCTCTCTCTCCCTCTCTGTTTCGCTCGTCCGCGCTTGCCTTTGTCGTTTCCGCCAACCCAGCGACGCCAGCAACAGCAGCTGCCGCTGCTGCCAGCAGAAGAAGGAGAAGAAGAAGAAGAAGAAAGAGAAGGAGGAAAGGAATCAAGCAGGGTTTTTCCTCTCCTATTTCTTTGTATTTCTCCGGCTTGTTATCGAGCTATTCTTGCTGTATGAGTTAATAGTTTTATGTTTAATCTTCCCTTGAATTTATGTGAGTTTCGTGGTGTCCCGTAAAGGGGGACGTCACGTGTGGTGTCTCAAAAGGGGACGTCACATAATTTGTTCCGACATTCTTTCTAAATTTCTTATTCATTAAAGTGTGTTTGATTTTCATAACCAATGTCAATGTAAGTATCGAGGAGACCTCAATGACTGAGATATAGTTTGAGTCAAGATGATCGTCCTTTTATGTCAATGTTGAAGAAGAACATCTTGAGAGTGGGGCATTTGCACAAGAGGCTTTAATAGAAAAGATAGTATCAAGCACGGGCATGAAGATAAAGACCAATTCTCGAGTTTGTCAGCACGAATGAATTAGCTAAATAGTGTGTCGGATGTCGGCACACAAAGATGGCTCTAGTGGGTTGAGCGTCGACAACCAAAGCATTGACACAAATGTTGATCAGGCATTGACAACGAGAAGCTGATGGACTGTGTTGGGCATTGATTGGGAAGTTGCAAGGAGGTTGGGACACCAAGTGTTGAACATCGATACGAGAACATGTATACAATGTTACATATTTTGGATTTGAAAATATTCAATTTTACTTGTAGATCTGTAACATACCTATGATCTCATTGTAGAGGTATTGTCCGCTTTAGCTTTAGGAAAACTGCGTGCTTGAGTGCTTCCCAAGAGGTCACCATCCCAGTGCTACTTCCGCCCAAGCACGCTCCAACTATGAAATTTTTCCATCACATAGCCTCACGGTTTTGCCCCAAAAGGGCCTCTACTACTTGAGTCATGTTATCTACTTATTACAGCTCAGGATCTCCCCCCTTTCCGATGTGGGACGATTCATTCCTTGCGCCCCTCTCACCACTCATTATTCGGCTAGAAGTGCCCAGGAGCCGCACTTTGCCTTAGTGATTTCTTTCTGTTAGGACACCACCCGACGATCACTCCCCGCCCTCTTCGGCCACGGGGTTCTATTGTTCTTTTGTGTTAAGGGAGCAATACTTTAGAGAACTAAGTTTGAAGGTGATATTCTGGTCAGAAACACAAATGAGGTTTGAGGGTAATATGCAAGTGATGGGTACTTGTCGGCTTAGTAGCCTACAGTACTAGGTAATTAAAGGCTGAGACTTCATGTCAAAGGCCTTACTTGTGTTGGATTATATGTCAACAAAAAAAAAGAACAAAAGAACTTGTGTTGATCGTCTAATGTTAAATAATTCTCATGTCGGCTCTCGATTCATCTATATGGGGTCCACACTACTTGAACTGATTAATTGCATATTTCGCTAGGAGCTCACTCAACCACCTCATCCTATATATTATTGGTAGTGCTTGCTTCTTTGAAATTTTATTTTTTTGGATCGTAGAAGAAAGTAAAGACTCATGAAAGCACAACTCGCTGTGACTACTTGATCTCAGCTGAAACATCAACTCGGATACTATATTATTAGAAAGTAATACCAAGTGATGGGACACCTTTTAACTCAAAAATCTAAGTCAATGAGCCACTCGAACTAATCAACTACAATTGCTATAGTACTCAACCACTCGTTAGGTATGCTTGATAGATAGAAGATGCATAAATTTTTTAAAAATCATTAAATTTAAACAATAATTACTTTCCAATTTAATACAAAATTATTTTTGTAATATAATAAATAAGAATTTAAATTTCATACATTAAATTATTTAAAATAAAAATTAAATTTAATTGATAATAAATTAAAATTTATCAGATAGATTATAATGTATTATTTAAATCCAATAATTTTAATCTGACATTAAGAATTAAATATGAGTATTTTCTCAAATATAATCGTCAGTAATTCTAATTCAGTAACTTCATGTCTTTTATTTTAGAGCCAATGAAATAATTTAATGAAGCAAATAATTATAATCAGATAAGAATAATCAATAATGATGTCATTCGAGCCCCAGAAGTTATGGAGGAGATTGTCGTCCTATTTGGTTCATGTCTAAGTTGGGTAAAATTATTTTAAAAAAAATAAAATAATTTATACAATTCTCAATACATTAATCAATTTTATTTAATATTCCCATAATTAACTAATTTTATTTCTCATTATATATATATATATATATATATCTCAAAAAAATTATATTTTTTTATAAAAAATTTGAAAAAATGATCATGCTCAATTTGGGCATGAACTAAACAGGTATCTAGTTGCACGCAGACCTTAATCTTCAACTAAGGATAGCTCCAATAGGTGATTAGTAGGGCTGGTTGGGCTCGAGTGAAACCACAAGAGCTGACCTGAGGGAGTTGAGTTTTGTGTACAATGCAAGCTAGGAGGTGGCGAACTCGATGCAGGCAGACGAAGGAGACGTTGATGTGAGGTATTTATAGACTTGATCTTCGATATACGTAACTGGTACTCATCTTTTATATGGTTAACTTCTTCAACAATCTTCATCTTCCTCTCTAATGCGGCACCGCCTTCTCTCAATCAACATGAAGGCCAATTGAGGTACTACATAGCCTTAGTTTCTCTATAGAGATTACCTTGATAAGTATGTCGACTGAGTTTTTCGTACCAAGAATCTTTACTAATGACAGCATCCCATCATCAACCATACTCCTAATATAATGATATTTTAGTTGTATGTGCTTTGTCCTTGAGTGAAACACTGGATTATGAGCTAGACAAATGGCACTTTAACTATCACTGAATAAAATATTGTTATCCTGTTTGCTTTGTCCTTGAGTGAAACACTGGATTATGAGCTAGACAAATGACACTTTGACTATCACTGAATAAAACACTTTTATCATGTTCTTTGCCTATCTCCTTCAAAAAACTTCTTAACCAAAATATTTCTTTCCCTGCCTCTGAGATAGAAACATATTCAGCTTCCGCAGTTAATAGTGCAACACATTTTTGAAGCTTTAACATCCAACTAATAGCTGTTCCTCCAAGAGTAAAAATATACCCTGAGATGCACTTCCTATAATCTAGATCTCCACCAAGACCCGCATCTACATATCCCTCTAGATGATCTTGTCTCTCTTGTAGCAAAGAGCTATGACTTGCAGTTCCTTTGAGATATCAGAGCAACTATTTGACAGCTTCCCAATGATCTGAGCCCGAATTTGCCATAAACCTACCCACAACTCTCACTGCAAAAGCAATATCTGATCTCGTACTCACCATGGCATACATAAGACTACCGATTGCTGATGCACATGGTTGGTACCTTTGACATGTGTTCTCAATCCTCATCTGTCTTTGGTGACTGCTCCTTTATCAGTTTAAAATGAGCTCCTAATGGAGTACTCCTGGGCTTTGCATCCTTAACTCCAAATTTATCAAGTACTTTATAGATGTACTTTTCCTGAGATAATTTAAGAGTTCCATCAGATCTGTCTCTTGTGGTTTGCATCCCAAGAATCTTGATTTGCAGCACCCAAATCTTTCATCTCAAATTGCTCTGACAACTGCTGTTTCAACCTGCAAATCTTTCTCATGTTCTTACTAGCAATGAGTATATCATCTACATATATCAACAATATAATAATGTAGCAATCACCAAAAAAATTGAAATAACAGCAGTGATCTATTTCACATCAAGTGAAATTTGTTTTACACAAAAATGTGTCAAACTTCTTGTACCACTACCTAGGAGCCTGCTTGAGGCCATACAAGCTCTTTTTCAATTTACATACTAGATTTTTCTTACTAGATACTTGAAAACCTTCTGGTTGTGTCATGTAGATATCCTCCTCCAAATCACTATATAGGAAAGCAGTCTTCACATCTAACTGTTCTAAGTACAAGTCTTCTGCAGCTATAATACTCAACAATACTTTGATAGTAGTT
The DNA here is from genome assembly GCA_002786265.1 of Apostasia shenzhenica. Lineage (NCBI taxonomy): Eukaryota > Viridiplantae > Streptophyta > Magnoliopsida > Asparagales > Orchidaceae > Apostasia > Apostasia shenzhenica. The sequence goes on from KZ452015.1 coordinate 3,395,299, forward strand.
AACTTAATAACAGGTGAAAATATCTCTGTATAATCAATATCTGCTTTCTGCTGAAAGCCTTTCACCATTAATCGTGCCTTGTATCTATTATTACCATCAGCCTTTTTCTTGATCCTATATATCCACTTGTTTTGAAGAGCTTTATTCCCATTCGGTAATGGAGATAACTCTCAAGTTCTGTTGCTTTGCTTCACTATAATACTCTGGTTCACCAGAATTAGTCAGTAGTAGATAATGTAAAGATGGAGAATACTTCTAAGTAAGTTTTGGGATCCTACTTGTTCTCCTCAAGGTGGGTATCAGAGAAGTCACCTCTGGTCCAGATTCTTCCTCGGAATCAACAGCAGTAGGTTAAGTTCACCCTTTTGAACTGTTTGAAATTTCCTCCAGCTCTATCTCACTTTCTTCTTTTGGTGTATTGCTAGATTCTAGCTTTGACTTATAGACAATGCTCTCATCAAATGTGACATCATTGCTTCTGATAATCTTTCTATCTGATTCATCCCAGAATTTGTAGCCATACTGATTATCTTCATAGCTAATGAAGTAGCATTTCTTAGCCTTAGCATCCAGCTTGTCTCTCTTCTCTATATCAATATGTACATATGAGAGACAATAAAAGACTCTTAAGTGAGCAAAATGAACTTTTTTCTGTCCACTTCTCTTCTCGTAAATTAAAATTCAGTGGAACTGAAGGTCCTCTGTTGAACAAATACACTGTTGTACTGACTGCTTCTATCCAGAAGAATTTAGGCAAACTTGCATGTAGCCTCATAGCTCTAGCACGTTCATTTAAAGTCCTGTTCATTTTCTCAGCAACTCCATTTTATTGTAGCCTGCTTGGTACTATTCTCAACATCTTGATGATATTCTCTGCACAAAAAAATCTTAACTCTTTACTATCATACTCGCCGCCATTATCTGACTTGAGACATTTGATTTTCAGATCACATTCGTTTTCAACTTCAGTTTACCACTTCTTAAAAGTGTTGAAAATATCCAATTTATTTTTGAAAAAATAAACTCATACCTTGCGAGAAGAATCATCAATAAAAGTAACATAATAGCGTGATCCTTCAGGAGAATGAAATGGCTTGCATGCACGCAAATCTCTTATAGTTTTAGTAAAACTTATATTTTTATGTTTTCCCAAAATTCAGTCTTCACAGAAACCAATATCCACAGATTTTATTTTTGGTAGATAACTTTTGATGCCATCACTTTCATTCCCTTCTCACTCATGTGGCCAAGTCTGCAGTGCCATAATGTTGAGCTTTCTTCTGTGCTGGTAACATAATAGTATTCTTATTTCCATCAGTTATGTATAATATGTCTTTCTTTATTCCTCTTGCCACAATCATAGCACCATTTATAATCCTCCAAGAACTATTCCCAAATATAGTTTTGTACTCAATGCCATCTAACTGACTAATAGAAATTAAATTGTGTTTGAGTCTAAGAATGTACCTTACATCATGCAATCTCCAGATAGAATTATTCCAAATCCTGATCTGTACATCAACTTTTCCTGCAATTTCCAAAGGCTCGTCATCTGCTAGATAAACCTTTACGAACTTTTCAGCAGTAAAATTCTGCAATAGCTCTCTACATGAGGTAGAGTGAAATGATGCACCTGAATCTAATATTCATGACTCAACTGTCATTTCTGCTTAATTTCACACAAGATAAATCATATTTATTCTATTTTTTTCAGTTTATTTATATGTTAATTGTTTATATATAAGTAGAATTTTTTTAGTATCATAAGTTGAATTAATTAGCATATATTAATTATAATAAACCTTATCATATAGGTAATTATATATGGATCGATCTTGGATTAAAATAGATAGACGATCATTTGAATATGGTCATGGTGTGAATTCCTTTATAGATTTCGCTCTAAAAAATGAATGTTTAGCTAATGACAGAATAAAATATTCATGCTTGAAATGTGAAAAAAAGATTCTAATCAGTAGCAATGGTGTTCATTTTAGAGCTAGATGTCTATAAAGATTTCTAACTTAATTGTATTGATAATGAGTTTTTGTGTATTGATTAATGTAATTTAACACCAAATGCTAGTTAGAATATTATATGTGAGCTGATCATCATTATGTATTCATATTATTCTGTATGTATTTTTATTGCTGTTAAATATTATATCAAATCTGTTATGTATATCCTTCGCTGAGTGTCGAAATCATTTTGCTACAGGTAAATTTAAATTTTGCTGCTAGTTAGTATGTTTTTTAAAAAACAATGCTATAGATGGCAGTTGACAGTCAACCGCGGCGGTTCTCTAAGGCAGTTCTCTAAGGAGAACCGCCGTTTATACATTGCATTCAGACGACGGTTCTCCACAGAAAATCGTAGTCTATAGCATCCTTAGACGGCGGTTTCCAATTGTCAACTGTCGTCTATGGTTTTCTATTACGGCGGTTCACAACTGCCGTAAAACGCCTATAACGTGGCAGTTGCATTAGATATTTTAAGGCGGTTTTAAACCGCCGTAAAACTGGTTTCCTGTACTAGTGCCAATTAAAATAATAAAAGTTACCTCGTTTTATCAAAAATAAAATATTAAAAAATCATAAATCTAAGTATATTAATTTTCACTGATAATAATATATATATATATATACGAACATGTAATTGTAATAAAAATTTTAATTATAATCTTCTTCCCATACATTAGCGTAGTACAACAGAATTAATGTCATGATTCTACTAACAGTTATAGCTCCTAAATTGATCCAAGCAGTGCTCCTGATCCAAGTTCCTCGCCCAAAACTTCTTATAATACTCACCATACGTGAAACTACGGTACATGGCCGGCGACTTTTCTCCGATGAGCTGCTCCGCGGGGGCGGTAACAGCGTTGTTGCTCGGGCAAAGAAAGAACGCCACCGATACCCTCTCTTTCTCCGAATTCACCACCGCTCTATGCCAAACACTCTTGTACCTCCCATTACTCAGTACCTACAATGGGATTAAAAACAATTCACATAAAAAACATAAAGATTGTGCGGGTGTAAATGCCTTAGTAATGATTAATAATACTAAATGGGAAAAAGAAGCAACTTAATAGGTTTCAAAGAGCGAGACAGAGAATAAGCTCCCTAACTTTTACTAATAGAGGATAGAAGTGTTGGAGTGGTGCAACCATCTAACACAAAGGAGCAAATTATCGAGAAAAAGCCAAACAGTGAGGGGGCAGTCTGCATTGAATAGCCAACTAGAAGCCAAGCTACAGTAATTGGGTTATGCCTCTTGTCATAGCATGGGAGTGGAACTCCCTTTCATCATAAATATGAGTATTATAGTAGAAGTGGAGTAAATAAGGATGAATAAATTAGGTGAGTTTCATTAATACAATAAAGGCTTTGTGGCATGGGCGGTTTATATATATAGTCGACTCATGATATTTTGAGTCAGCCTATAGGTTTCTAATAGTTATTTTCTCTTATAAGACCCATGACTTGAGTACTGCAATGTACGGATGAGACTGAGGAGCAAGCTAGCGAGAGGTCATGGGCAGGGGCTCAGTTCAATATGTCAGTTTGATCGACTTGCATTGTTCTGCTCCTAAACCTAATTCTGCCAAATCCTCTAGCTGTTCGGACGTGCCATTCGAGGGTCAATCAGCGAATTAGTTGTAATGTCGTTAATGTGAGAACATGCTTGCTTGGCACATTTTATCCCCCAACAGGATTAAATGGAAGAAAAAAAAAAATTGTGTACATAATTTTATTTTAAATTCTTAGATTTCAATTCAGGGTTTGATGCGCTAGCAAAACGTGATCATGCATGCATCCTTACTTGCAGCTGATCTCCGACGTTGATGACGAGGGCTTCCGGATGAGGATCGACTGCGGCCCACTTTCCGGCTGGCCGGAGAACCTGGAGGCCGGCGACGTGGGGATCCTGGAGCAAGATGGTTAAGGCATTGGGGTCGGTGTGGGCCGGAAGGCCGTAGGTGAGCTCCGGCTGCGGGCACGGGGGATAGTAGTTCACTGCCATGTGCTGTTCTTGCTCTCCGAGGGCCCGGAGGATGTAGTCTTCTTCGAGGCCGAGGCTGAGGGAGATGAGCCCTAGCAGCCGGAAGCCAAGTCGCCGGACTTCTGAGCAGTATTCACTCACCACTTCCCTGAATTACATTACAAAATATATATGTTCAAAAGAGTAAATATATAGTAGGGTAAATTACATTCAGGTCTTTGAGTTTAATGCTTAATAACTTACAGGTCCATATTATAACATCGGAGTCCCTGAGTTCTAATAAATTATCAAATCGGTCTTTTTTATTTTTTATTATTACAATTTTTTTTAAAATTATCATTAATTATATCCCTCCCCCTCTCTCTCTCCTCCGGATCCCCTCTCGAGAGGGGGGAGAGAGAGAGGGAGGGGTATAATGGCAAATTTTTAAAAAATTAATAATAAAAAAATAAAAAAGGACCCATTTGATATTTATTAAAACTAAGGAACTCTGATATTATAATTTTAAAAACGTAAACCTGTGTATTATAAAGCATTAAACTAAAAAATCTGAGTGTAATTTACCCTATATAGTAATTTGATTTCTTCTACTTTGCCCTCATCAGATACACAATTGATTTTTTTTTTTTTTGATAAACACAATTGAATTTTTTACTTTCAAGGGTGTAATCAATTTAAATTATTAAAAATTTAATTATATTTTATATTATATATAATTAAAAATAAATAAATAATATTATTTCACATGATTCATAATTTTTAATAAAAAAATTCAACTCTAACCTTATAAAAATTAATATTTACACACAAACAAGTCCTAAGATGATAATTAATTAACTTTTTTTTTATTTTGCTCTTTTTACTTTGCTAAGAAACCAAATATGCATTTACGTACATACATGACTTTAAGAATTGCGTACTTTGCTTAATTCAAAAGTATTAGGAGATCTGAGAGCAAATTAGAGAAATCTGGCTAGTTGTTATTAATATCATGATATATATAATGTAAAATGTAATTATCATGAATTTATATTAATTTTTCTATCAAAAAAATTGTAAGATAATGTTAATTTTTAATATTAAAATATGTGTATTTAAATAATAATAAATTGTTTTATATTAAAAAATATATTTAGTGTTAGATAAATATGAAAAAATTCTAAATCTTATTTTAAATTTAGAACCAAATAAGGCCTGATATAAATTGTAATTCAAACCTAACCTGAATATAAAATATCACTAGTCCATAATTTAAAGCAAATTCTGAAATAAATTTTAATAGTTTTATGTATGGGCTTAGTTATAATATACATTGGAAATTATGGACTCCCTTGCAATTTACCTGAAGGCGACAGGCTTTTGGGGCCAAGAAGGAAGATATTCTTCCAGGGGGTAGCAATGCAGGCGGAGATAATCCCTCCAGTTGTGAACCTCCTCCTTCTTCACATTGAAACTCGTTGACAGCCTCACCTTCTTCCCCACATCGTCGGAGTACAACCTCATCTTCTCCTCCGCGGACAGCCGGAAGAACTCGCCGGCGATCTTCCGCATCTTCATAACCAGCTCCGACGAAACACCGTGGTTCACAACCTGCTGAATTATACCACTAGTAACCCAATTTATAAATGAAGTGACTTCAATCTTTTTCGAAGCTGATTCACTTAAAGATGAAGCCAAATTCAAACAAAGCGGCTTCAAGATATTGTAAAGTTATGAAGACGCAACTGCTGCTTCAAGATCTGAATCGAATTTTATTTATTTTGAAGCCGAATTTGCTACGGAACAAGCTGAATGTGTAAATTGTGATTGAAACCTGAAAGAAGCCGTTGGAGCGGCAGGCGCTGCCGATTTGGGCGACGATTTGGGGATCATCGCCGGCAGTGAGGTCGATGACGGGGATGCTTGCGGAAGTGTCGACGTCGGAGAGGCGGGGGCGCTGGGGCGCCGGACGGACGTAGCGGCCGGGGAGGGACTCCGGCCGTGGGCCGAGGGAGAGGAGGAGCTGATCGGCCATGGGCGAGCCAGAGAGAGAGAGAGAGAGAAGGGATCGAGGTGTGGGGGAATGATGTGGCAGATATTTGTATACAAATTTGCGCGAAATTGCAGAAATGATTCAACGATTGCTGTCGGCGCCACGTCGTGAGGATGACGTCACCCAGGTGACGTCGTGTGAACGTTGAGCCACCGAAAAGCAAAACGTCTTTTCAGCAGGCCCAGCCAGCAGTAGATACATTCGTACATATATATATATATATATATATATAATATATAAGCGTACGATACATTTTGTCGTGGTTATTTTTTATAAAGAGAGTACGAGCAGTGTAATATAAAATAAAAATTTTTATATACAGAATATGAAATTTACACGAAATTATGTATTTCACTATCAATTCATAAATCACTATCACACCATATTCATTTAAATTTTATACATTTTACATATTTCACATCATATTCTTTGATGGTGAACTTCATATTTCTAAATTAACCTTGATCTTAACTATATTATTAATATATTAATTAAATACTATAAATAAATTAATTTATATAAATAATAATTTAAATATTTATGAATTTATGTATTTTAATTTATTTATCCTATTTAAAATTTCCAATTAGGGTGCCGAATTTAAATCCAATGACTATAATTTTTAATTGAAGTAAAAAATTGATGTATTTACAGAAAAAATAAAAATATATATTAGAATTTAAATATTAATAAATTTATGCATTTTAATTTACATTAATATATTATAAGTATGTGAATGCGTAAAATTTAAATGAATATTAGTGTGATAGTGGTAATATTTACGAATTGATGGTGAAATGCGTAATTTCATGTAAATTTCATGTCCTGTATGTAAAAACCCCCTATAAAATAATTAGCACGATATGTGTGTAAAATTTTCTAATATAAATTTTATATATAATTTCAATTAATCTAGACTATCATTTTTTTAATTAACTACTAGGTATAAATATATATTTAGTTAATATTAAGACAATTAATTTCTGACAGCTTCCTTCGTTGAAGTTTTTGCTAGAATTTTCTACAAATACAACTTCACCAAATGTAGATTCATTGCACTGACTGGGTGCATGGTCACCATCTAAAAAAAGAAATAGATTAAAAAAAAAACTATCAATGGATATGTCACCTCAATGGGTACACAACTTAAAGAACCTTAATTATTTTCTATGTGCTTAAAATTAATATATATATATATATATATATACACTGCAAAGGGCTTGCGCAAAAAAATCACCTGATTCCCGATTTTCCCTTCCTTCTCTGCTCCATCAAGATCTGCAATTGTGAGGACTAAATTGCAATTGGAATGCTTGCCACAATCATCTTCTACAACACAAAAGATATTAATTACACATTGGGATCGACTGCAAAAACAAATAACTGTAAGGACAAATATGTGTGCATTAATGCTAAAACTGCAACAAAATTACTGTATGCACCCCAAAGAAGAGATGACATGAAAGTCTATGAGAAATGCCCTTTTATGAACTAGTTAAGCATTCAGACAAATTTCATAAAAAAAAAAGTACTTAGACAAACTAAGTACTAATAAAAAAGTTGCCAAACAAACATATTTCTCAAATAAAAACAAAAAATTATATAATTGATTTAGATAGGTAGAATAAATTCTTGCAAGTCATTTTCACACTTTTAATCAATATATTAAAGTACCGTAGATCAAAGGCACAACAGTAGGGCACTAGATGCTGGCTCATTTTATATCCTGCAGTATGATTAGCACCACATACCTTGACTGACTATTTGCATTAGTTGGAACTGTAGACCGCTTTAAGATGCCACCATTTACTAATTTTTTTGCGTCATTAGCATCTGAAATCTTCACCTACAAATAAGAAAGACAATATATATGGCTTTAGACAGTTAAGAAAATAAAAGATCTGATATGCAGACAAGCAGTAGTTACCTTTCTCAGATTGCTAATGCTTGACTGTTTTCTCAGGAGACAGATCATATATCTTCTCTCCCTTTCCTCGTACAGAATGAATTTCAAAATTGAATAAATAATATGCTCTGTGTAATATATAAAATTGAATTCTCAAAAAAAAGGACAATATAAAAATTAAAGCAGAAGTTCTATTGGCACAAACTTCAACTGCACAGGCTGAATTAATATTTCTAAAAAGATTCATTTGCCCATTGGAGATTATGCATCAAAAGCTACAATAATCAAAAATTGTAGTTCAAATAATATTTTAAGAATTTTTTATGAAGTTGCAACATTAATGTAAAAATAACCAGCAAAGTTAAAGCCTCCAAGTTCAGAACAATATTATAAATTAGTCCCATTCTTTAAAAACTTTAATTTACATCTGAAATATTAAAATTTTAATTTCAATTAAAATATAATTACTATTTTTTACTATTATACAATAAAATTATTCTCATTCTACTTTTAAAAATATAATTTTGAAATATTAATATTTGTTATTCTTACATTCTAAATTTTAGTTCATAGAAATTAAGGGATAATAGAAATTAATTTTAATTTTTATAAAATTAAAAAAAAAATGATAAGAATAGTGGAGTATAATAGTCCTTTTAACATTTATAAATGATTCAAATTTTATATTATTTATCAGAAAATATTAATAAAATTGATGAGATTTAAAAAAAAAAGGCTAAATTACATCATGGCTTTTGAGTTTAACGCTTAACAACACGCAGGTCCACATTTTTAAAATTATAATATTGAGGTCCCTAAGTTTTAATAAATTATCAAATGGATTTTTTTTATTTTTTTATTATTAAAATATTTTAGAATTACCATTTTACCCTCTGCCCCTCCCTCTCCTCCTAATCTAGCGAACGCGCACGGGCCGCGCGGCCGCCAGCGGACACGTGGGCGGGATCGGGAGGAGAGAGAGAGAGAGGCGGCCTCTCTCTCTCCACCTGATCCCGCGCACACGCGCGAGCGCGCGACCCGCCGGCATCCGCTCGACCCGCAGGCCGCGCGACCCACCGGTGGACATGTCGCGCGGCCCGCGCGCGTGCGGGGGATCGGGAGGAGAGAGAGAGATATGGGTAAAATGGTAATTTTAAAAAAATCTAATAATAAAAAAAATAAAAGGTACTCATTTGATAATTTATTAAAACTCAAGGACCCGATGTTGTAATTTTAAAAACGTGTACCCTGCGCGTTATTAAGTGTTAAACTCAGGGACCTGGGTATAATTTGCCAAAAAAAAAACAAAACAAAACTAGGGCACATTTATAACTTCAGGAACTTAAATTAAAATTTTTAAAAAACTAAAACTAACTTGTAATGCTTTTCAGACCTCAGGCTCTCAAATGCAATTTACCCTCTATATTAAGTTAAAATAATCTTTGTTAAAATTAAATATCCCACACAAAAAATGATGTTCAGAGGCCGACACCAGATGGACGGCCCGGTGGGCCGCGGTGCGGTCGAAGACTTCCTGGCTCGGTGGTGGAGGTCACCGGCCGGCGGCATTTCGGCGGCGAGGTGACAGGCCATCCTAGCCTTACGGCGACGGCCGACATTGATGCTATAAAGGTCCAATTCGAGGTGGCTACAATTCGATTTCAAGTGAATTTAGCTCGATTTGATATTGAAATTAAAAAATTTTATTTTGATAATTTTTTTTTAAATTTTTAGTCAAATTCAATTCAAGCTTATTTTTATTACGACTCTAAGTCAAGTTTTGAGTTAATTTTGACCTTAATTATAATTCATATTTTTCTAATATATATATATATATATATATATATATATATTAAAATAAAATATTATAAATTTATTTTAAAATTTTACATGCACATTTATGATTTCATCTTTTTAATATATATAAGCTACTATAAAGTATTTATACATATAAATTTTTATATATATTTTAAATCTTCTAAACATATATAAATATATATATCATAATATCAAGTCAATTTCAAGTTGATTTGATTACTTTTTAAGTAAGTTAACTTTAAATTTAAAAAAATGAACAATCTTAAATCGAGTAAAAGATGAGCAAATTTCAAGCAATTTTTGATTTTTGCATAGGGCTAATAGAGAATCATATGCATTATTATTAATAACTTTTAGAAAATATACTAATTATAATTTTTTATGATAAATGCTTTGCAAATTTCATAAGTGATCTTAAATTTTAAATTTAACTAAGAATCTTATCTATGAGATGTTGACTTCATTTAGCTTTTTAATGGAAGAGCGATGTATTCTCATCGAAGAAAAAAAGGAAGAAATAGATTCATGTAAATAATAAATCAGAGCAAATCGAGCAATCTCATTATTTTATATATTCTTTTTTAGAAAAGAAAAATATGATAGGCTAAGTGATCTTTACATTAGTCGATGAAAGAGCCCAATGCAACAAAATGCACGTTGGGTCTAGAAAAAAGATATCTTATTGATAGGAATAAAAATGTGGATAATAAATATTTGATTTGGAGAATTTTTTTTGTTTTAGAAAAATATTGATATTGAGACCTACACTAATGCACAAATGGACATCAAAATTAAGAAAAAAAATTAAAACTGAAATTAAGAAATCAAACTAATCAATTAAAAAAACAATTTTTTGACTACTTGGGAATGAATTAAGAAAAGTTCTATGATTACATAACTCTTAAATAAATTTAGTAAGTATATTAATCTCAATTTTGCTTATCAAAATTATCTTGAAATTTATGCAATAAACACCTCTTTTTTTTTATAAATTAAGCACAATATCAAGATAACCTTTAATCAAAGACCTCCACAATACTATTAAATAATATTAGAGAGTTTTCTATCAAAAAAATAATAATGCTAGAGAGAATATAAATTATTATTCAGTGTTTAATTAATGCTGCACTGGCCAAATTTGGAAATTGGCTAAGCTACCATATGTAATTTTAAATACAAGAAAACTAAGACATTTTATACAAAGGTTTTAAAATCCAACCAAAACTATTGCCTTTTCGCAGTTAAAAAAGTTATCGAGTTTCAGTTTCAGTCGAAATTCGATAGTTTCGGCAGTACGTTTCTGTCAAGTTTTGACAGAAACCGTCAAAACACAACTGAAATTATCAAAACTTGTATTTGAATATAAAACTGGTAGAAACTTATTTCTATGCAAACTTTTTTTAATGCCTTAAATTGGAATAAAAAAATTTATTTATTTTTATTTTCTTGTGAGATATAATATATGACTCAGCTCATTTACGTGAGTTAAAATTATACATTAATACATAAAAATTTTAAATCGGGAAAAAATATATTTAAATACGACTTTAGATTTCCGCATTTAATTTTTCATGTTCAAATTGCCAATCTTATTCCAATACGAAAAAATACAAATAATAAATTTCAATATTTTTACCTTGATAAACATAGTTTTAAAATATGATAAATATAAATAAAAGTTTAAAAACATGCAAATATTTAATTAATTTTTTCGTATTCAAATACGATGGAATAAGAAAACTTTTGCACGAAAATACTTTCATATTATAATACATCTTGCTTCGCACATTTCTACCTACTTATCGTATTCCAATATGGAAATAAACATAAAAAATTAAGTTTTTGTTCGTTTTGTATTCAAATACGATTCAAATTTGATTCAAATTTGTGCAGAAATACACCGTGATGGCGATACGTCACCTTCTGCACGTGAGACCCATATTGCTACAGGGCTTAATCCTGTGTATAAATAGTAAAAATACAGGAGGACCTGCATGCAAAACTTATGCCTAAAATATAAGCAATGCTACCCCACTTGCATCAGACATCTTTAAAATATAAACTCCTTACAGGTAGGTCCTAAGCTCATATAGTAAAGAAAGTGGACAATTTCATTCAAGTCCTTGACCAAAGATAAATTAAGTTGAAGTCCTAATAGGCCTGTAAGTCGGTCAGGTTGAATTCGAATATTTTGTTTCATATCTAATTCATGAATATTCTGATCAGATCTAAATTCGAATTCAATCACGATTGTTCTACAATTAATTCAGATTCGGACTAAACCCAATTAAACAATCATTTTTTATACACAAATCAATATATTTTAGTTTATAAAAAAAATACAAAGAATTGTTGGAATTTGAATATCCGCCAACTCTACCAGGTGGGAAGACTCGACTCTGTCGAGTTGGGGTTCTCTCTATTGTGATATCCTTCTAGTAAATATGGATCATGTCTCTACAGTCCATCTCTAGTAATCCATAAATTCTCAGACGGAGGTAAACTCTTTCAACGAACCAAATAACGCTGTTATCCTCGATTTCTTGTAAAAATATCTGCTCATCAAGAATTTACTCTATTTGCTTCTGTTTATAAGTGGATCTGACTGGTGGACACTCAGGTAAAGGTTAACTCTAAATGGGTAATGAAGGCTCAAATGAATCACTGGTATTATTGTTGGCTCCTTGTATACCGAATTATCACATAATCTCTTTCTAAAAAATTTTGTATTCTTTTGTGACAATCAGCTAATTTCTTATGGTTAGTTCAATCTACTTTTTAATTTTAAAAATATATTTTTTAAGAAACAATAAAATTTCAATTCTAAAAGTTTAAATAACATTTTCAAAATTTTTATTTTTTAAATAATTAACCTTTTAGGAATGAAAATTGCAAATCATTTGAAATGAAAATTGTTCAAATCATATGAAGAAAATTCACTCTTTTTTTTTCTCACTCTCTCTTTTTGCCTAACACATATCAGCCCCTTCTAGCTAAGTTAAATAATGATTCATTTAAGTTTATGTTTATTTGTTAATATCGAGCTTGAACTCATTTTGAGCTCGTTCAATCTTCGTTCACAAGCAAAATGATATGTTTAAACTTGGCTTGAATTTGGTTTATGAACGAGCATATATACATTTGAGTTCATGAACATAAAAATTATAAAATGCATTAATGAGTTGTGAGCAAGTCTATAATTGTGCTAATTTATGATATATAATTTTTTTTTTAAGATTAATAAATAAGATATATTCAAATCTCTAAATGACTTTTAACGGCCATTAGTTAAGCTCTAATCAAGTCTCATATCGAGCATATTTGTGAGCTTGACATGAACAAATTATATTTAAATTTATTCGTTAAACTTGACGTAACTAATATTAGCTTGTGCTTATCCAACAGAATGGTGTACATTCCGAATGTGTTTTTGCACAACGCTTCATCTTTATATTAATTGGGCTTGTTGTATATCGGCCCAAATAAATTGCTTGTCTTCATCCTTCTATTAATTGGGCTTTTGTATATCGGCCCAAATAAATTGTTTTACGCTCCATCCTTATATTAATTGGGCCTGTTGAATATCGGCCCATATAAATTGTGTCTTCTACAGACGACGCAGTTATTTAAGCCTACCAAGATGGGCCGAGGCCCACACCGCTTCATCTGCTATAAAAATTCTTCATTTTTGAACTCCAAATTTTAAAAAATTTACATAACAAATGTATTAGATGCGCTTTGCTGCACGTACCAATAATTAATCAATAAATTGATTAATCATAATTTAAAATTTTAATTTATTAAATTATCTAATAAAATAAGTATTAATTTACTGAAATTTGAATTAAAATTTTAAATCATAATTAATAAAGTTATTAATCAATTATTAAGACTATAAAATAATTTTTTATTAGAATAGGGTTATCAAAATATTTTGAATTTAAGTTAATCTCATTTTGAGTTTTTTTAGTACTAGTGAAGTGTGGTTTGAACCAAACTATGATTATTCGATGCCAAGTCATGTTACCAGTTGATCCGAGCTAAGTGGCATGTGTTTAGATTTATCTGCATTTCACTCCATAACAGCACGCAAGTGTATGAGATGAGTCAAATTGAACTGAGTAACGGTTTGTTCAAGTTCATATTCATCTATAATTAAGACTAAACTCGAGCTCAAACACGAGCAAGTTCAGGCTTAGTTCATAAATGTGAAGATATACTTGAGCTTGGTTCATATTTGATCGGAGCTTTCTAATTTATTTGCGAATAAGCTCGTATATGTATTTAAAATTATTAACATAAATATAACAAACAAATTATTATTAAAAATATTAATATTTTTATGAATAAGCTTATAATTATACTAATTTATGATTTTTGAAAAAATAATAAATTAGATATACTAAAATTTTAGATAAAATATCAACTGAGTTTTAAAATAGAATTTTCTATTTTATAATAACTCTTCTAGTTGTGCACATTCATGAGCTTCATTTGAGTATTTTTTTTAAATATTATTATTATTATTATTTGATAACTCAAGAACAAAAAATTACTTTCAAATTTGTTTATTAATTACGTTAAATCGATCCCTGAGCTATGCGCTATTATGCGCTATTATGCGCTATGCGCTATTATGCGCTATGGGAGGCATATTCAACAAGTCAACGCTCCCTCCTCGCTCGTGTTGTTTGACCGTTTGACTAACCTTCTTACGACTTCGCGCCTTCGTCGCCACCAAGCTGGACGAATTTCCCTTGCCATTAGCAAACCCTAAAAATCCTAATCCGATCGATCCTGCGAGTTCGCATTGTCACTGGAAGAAGAAGAAGGGAGGATTATTGGCATCGTCGATAGAAGAAATGGAGAACCCATCGGCTCACGATTCCCCGTTGAACACTAACCCTAACCCTAACCACCCTCACACCTTCACCTTCGACTCACCCCTTCCGATCTACGCCATGGCCTTCTCGTCCTCCTCCCGATCCCCCTGCCTCGCCCTCGGCAGCTTCGTCGAGGACTTCAACAATCGCGTCGATATTGTCTCCTTCGACGAAGATGCCCTGGCCTTCCGGTCCGACCCCAATCTCTCTTTCGAGCACCACTACCCCCCGACCAAACTCATGTTCCACCCGAAGCCCCTTCCCGGCCAGTCTCCCTCCCTCCTCGCCTCCTCCGGGGAGTTCCTCCGCCTCTGGCGCGTCCAGGAATCTTCCGTCGAGTTCGTCTCCGTCTTCAACAGTAGCAAATCTACCGAGTTCTGCGCGCCGCTCACCTCCTTCGATTGGAATCCCGCGGAGCCCCGCCGAGTCGGGACCTCCAGTATCGACACCACCTGCACCGTCTGGGACATCGAGCGCGGCGCCGTCGAGACGCAGCTCATCGCCCACGACAAGGAGGTCTACGACATTGCCTGGGGGGAAGCTGGGGTCTTCGCATCCGTCTCCGCCGACGGTTCCGTCAGGATGTTCGATCTCCGGAACAAGGAGCATTCCGCCATCATCTACGAGAGCCCCCGCCCCGATACTCCTCTGCTCCGTCTCGCCTGGAACAAGATGGATCTCAGGTACATGGCAACCATTCTTATGGACAGTAATCAAGTTGTCATCCTTGACATTCGTTCACCGGCAGTGCCGGTGGCGGAGCTGCAGAGACATCGTGCTAGCGTGAATGCGGTGGCTTGGGCGCCGCAGACTGCTCGCCATCTCTGCTCTGCGGGGGACGATGGGCAAGCTCTGATATGGGAGCTACCAATGGTGGTGCCGCCGGAAGGGGTTGACCCTTTGCTGTCATACCAAGCTGGGGCAGAGATAAACCAGCTGCAGTGGTCTGCTTCCCAACCGGATTGGATTGGCATTGCCTTCTCCAATAAGGTGCAGTTGCTTAAGGTTTAGTTTGAAGGTATGAAGTTCTTACCTTTATATACTCTGTATCACAAAGAATTGTGGTTATATGAGTTTTTTTTTATGTTTTTCATAACGTTGTAGATTTTGAGTGGGCTTGGTGTTACTTTGTGTCAATGTACCTCATGGAATTCTTGGCAATAAAATATGTAAAATATATGATTTTAACTGTGATTCTTGCTCTGGGCGTTCTTGAATCATGCTTCGAACTTGTTCTTGTTGCAGATTAGCTTGCTTTGTAATGATATCTCAGTATTTTTTCTCAATTATGTGCATAATCATCCAAAAAAAAGTAAAACAATTATATTTGGTTTAGGAAGGTAAAAAAACTTGTTAGAACGAAAATAATACTCAACAGGTAAGGTTTACGGACGTTAGGTATTTCTTATTTGGAGGTGTTGGGATAAAAAAGGATGGTTTGTCCCCTAGTGTGATGGAGTGTGGGTAACCAATTTACAAGTTGTAGAGCAACACATATTCAAAACTAGCTGCCAATGTTTTAAATTTCACATAGGATAGAAGCATAAGTTAATATTTTTGCTTCACATTAATAGAGCTTGTACTTGTCACATCTAAAAGGTATGCAGTGCTTGCCACAATTATGAGATATAAGGAAACTTATGGCCTTGTCCTCAAATGGAATTTGTGATTTTACGCATGTAAAATGCTGTGCAACTGCAATAAGTGACCACTACTTCAACAATGAATTTGGGCTTACTCTTCTCGATTATTTGGTTGTGTATTAATCATTTGTTGGGTTGTGTAGTAGGATTCTTTAGACATGTAACTATTGTCCATTCATTTGGATTTCTGACTGCTATTAGGTTCTGGTTTCTTCCTGGTATCAATAACTCCGTGGGAAGGGAAAACATTAGAGTTCACCTAAGGTATACAGTATATACACTTCACGTATTTGAAATAAACAAAACATATGACTTCCTTTGAGGCACTAAATGCACCCAAAAAGTTTGAATATCACAGTTCTTGTTATGCCTCAATATTCCGGCATTTAGTCTCCAAGACGCTTAGAATGAACTTGTTCAAAATTGCAAATTTGGGTCTTGTTTACCTAATACTGAAATATTCTTGGTCGTTATACTTATCTGCAAAGATGGTATAACTTATTGTTCCTGCTGAGCAAGACAAGCAATTTAATCCGAAGGAGTAGTCTTTTTAAGATTTTGCATCATAAAACTGAAAATAAATAGCTTTGCACTGTAGATAAAGCTACTTTGTGCAGGATATCTCACATTTTTAGTTCTAAATTTTATGTTAATATTATCTTTTGTCCTAAAGACAGTACTGGCAAGTTATTCAATTCGCAAGCATATATTGCATGTTTCAGGTTATCAAAACTAGCTATGACTCTAGCTTATATTGAACTGGCAGGGTACAACGTTGATGAAATGGAATATATTTTTTTTTCATTTGATCATAGTTATCCCTCTCCCTAACGTTTGTTTGAGCTTGAGCTTATTTCAATAATAATTATAACCAGATTGAAAACTTTGGGGTTATATCCGATATCGATTTTTTGCTACTATTCATAATCCTTCGGTCAGCCCATGCCCATTCATCTCATCAGCTTCTGAATCAATCGTCATATCTGCATAACTTATGAACCCGCAAACTTATTTTTATTGGTTAAAGTTACTTCCTGGATCTTAATGCTAACCATAATTTGTTTGCTTGAAGTTGGATATCTTGCTTTGCTACACTATTCATAATTTGGCATAAATACTTTGTAGTCATTGTTATTGTTGTTATTGTTGGTCAATAGCAAGCATTTTCTGCTCTTATGTTGCATTAATGAGTCTGCTGAAGCCACTGAACATTATAAATTTATTCTGATCAAGAATGATTATTTATTGGTTGGCTGTCCTTTGATATGGTCAATTTCACTTTGTGGTTTAACATAAGCAATACTTATTTTCTTTTAAATCGGCTTAACTAGGATAGACCTTTAAAAACATCATGAATATTAACATTAATCCAAAGTAAACATAAATGGTTGAAGTCACATGGAATTGGGGTAATAAGGTTGATGATTGTCCTTATAATAATGATATGGAACTTTTCTTGAATGAGCAGTATCTTCACTTAAGATACTTTAAATATAATAATTTGGGTAAATTCCTTCCAAGTGAGGTTTGTTGCACATAGATCCCAACTCTTATCCCCCTCTCTCTCTCTCTCTCTCTCTCTCTCACACACACACACACACACAAACACACTACTAGGGGATGGCACAATTGGCAATTTGCCTCATGGGCCATCTATGTTTGCACCATGATCTCGTTGTTGCCCATCTCTCTACCTCTCTTTACTCGTGTAGGTAAATAAGCCCTTCTATCACGATGTGGAGATGACACTGCTAAGGGATTGCACCTCTGATGGCTAGAGTGTCGTCAACTGTTCATAGTGATTATCTTGATATTTTTGGGATGAGAAGGAGAAAGATACAATGTCGGTGGAGGAGGCATCACTATAGAGAGAGGACACTTGGCACTGTCGAGGGAGGGAAGGTTGTCGGGATCTCAGAGGCAGGGAGGTATCTCAGAGCCACCGATGGCATTTAATAAATATTTCAATGATGATTTCAAGTGAATTTGTTTTTTTTTTTTTTTTGTAAAATTGGCCTTGTCATTCAGTATTAATCTAAAACAGCAAAATACGAGAGTCATTCAATATGCTCTTTAAGGACGTCGCAAAGATCATTGTAGATGGACATAACCCTTTTTTTCAATAAAATCACTTAATATAGCATAATGTACAAGAAATTTATTGCATTATTTACATTTCTTGAGATATGTGTAAGTATAACTTACAAAGATGAAACGATAATAGGACGTGTACAAAGGCCCTTATTATAAACTCTAGGAATCTAGTCAGAAGATTTTAAAAATTATTAAGTATTTAAATGAAAATTTAAAAAAATAATAATAAAATATTTTAGAAAAAAGATATTACGATCCTATCATTAATTTGCACAAAAAATAATTCCTACTTTTTTTATAATTCAAAATTCATATAAATCATGAAGGGGAATCTCCCAATTAGTCCCACGGGGATATCACTTTTGAGGAACATAACATACTTTCCTAAAGAAATTTAGCAGTTTGAGTTCCTACACCTGATGATTACGAAGAACTATTCAATTCACTTGCTTAATTCCTTGGTTATAAATATAACTAAAGGAAAAGAGCGAAGCTAGAGATGACTCAGAGATCTCTACAGATCCTCCAACCGCGTGATAAAAGTTATAAGTACTACGACAATCCATTATATGATTGCTTGTGGTGATGTAAGCATGAATCATGATGCAGAGAAAAATTTTATGACCAAGTTTGATTGCTCGTTTGTTGAAGAGAAATATAACCTAAACTCACTCTTATAGATGAGTCGTAGAGATTAAGATTTTGTTCAATTCAAATGACATGATATATCATTGGAACTATTAGACTTTACTGAAATAATTTCACCCATACATTGTTGCTGAGAGGCAGCAAACCATTGAAATATGAGATAAGATGAGTCTTTTATCTTTAGAAAAAAATTCGTGCTCGATTCGAATAAACGATAAATGCTTGATGACTTTCACTCACTCAAGTAAAAACTTATCGCGAGTGTAATAATTGACATTTGATCAATATCAAATTAGATAAGATTCCGATAAGGAGAAAAGAGCTCTATTGCATGTTATTTAGATCTAGGAGTTGAAATTAGAAATTTCATCTTCACGTATATTATATACGGATATATTTGTTTCTCATCTTGACTTTTTTGCATATACCCGTTCATCCATTTTGGTATCTTCATTTCTGCGATATCTATCTTATTTGTATGTTTCTGCTTTGTAGGTCAATATTCAGCATCATATAACATCACTGGTCTAACAATTATTATATAAAATTTACCTTTAAGCTTAAATAAAATTTCTCTATCGCACAATACCTCAAATGCATTCTTTCACTTTATTTATTCTACTTTGATTCTGTCAATAACATTATCATTTATTTCACTATTATTCTTTATGATTGATCTAAGATATCTAAACTGTTCACTTTTCTTAAAAACTTAATCATTAATTGTCATCTATCTACTACAAATGCTTCTGTTATAACTAAAATTACGCTCTATATTTATTCAATTTTTCATCTGCTAAAATAAAAGTTTTTGTATTTTAATATATTTCTCCATAACTCATATTTTACCTTAAGATTTTTTTTAGTTTTATAAATTTTAATATTAAAATTAAATTTTTTTAATACATAAAATTTATAATAAAATACTCATTTTATTCATATCTTACACACCACACCTCACAAAATAATGGCAAACATCACATAAAAATATCATATACAAAATTATAACAAGCATCCACTAAAATGACATAACAACTTTTCATCAAAGAAAAAGAAAGTAAATAACAACACGGCACGTAACTGAAAAATATTATTATCTAAATATTCAATTAATTTATCAAAAAATATATAAAGAAAAAGCAGCCAGCCTTAAAAAATTAAATGATCGGTTGTCTTCAGCGGAACAAATTAATCATAAACTATTTTTTAATCATAACGATGCTTTCTCAGTTCCATTTTAAAAATTATGTTGAACATATCAAAAAAAAAAAAGTTTGTTATATTCAAAAAAAAATTATATTTATATTAAGAGATGCGTTATCTTAAATAGATGAAAATGACTTATAATAAAAAAAGTTTAGTAAATCAAAATAAAATCTCTTTGCTATTTTTTAATTAAATTACCATTCTAATCTTCCTTCTGGAAACTAGCTAATTGCTCCACGATGGGATTCTTCTTCGTTAGATATAAAAACACATAATTTAATTTTACTTTTAATTTATTTAATTAAATTTTACAATTATATTTAATTTATTCTAATCATTGCAAGTAATCTTAATTTTTTT
>KZ452015.1:3421139-3462636 GCA_002786265.1 Apostasia shenzhenica
AAAAAAAAAAAAGTTTGTTATATTCAAAAAAAAATTATATTTATATTAAGAGATGCGTTATCTTAAATAGATGAAAATGACTTATAATAAAAAAAGTTTAGTAAATCAAAATAAAATCTCTTTGCTATTTTTTAATTAAATTACCATTCTAATCTTCCTTCTGGAAACTAGCTAATTGCTCCACGATGGGATTCTTCTTCGTTAGATATAAAAACACATAATTTAATTTTACTTTTAATTTATTTAATTAAATTTTACAATTATATTTAATTTATTCTAATCATTGCAAGTAATCTTAATTTTTTTAAAAAAATTAATTTAAATCTCTAAATTTGCAAAGATTCTATTGTTTTGATTCCAATTAAAATATAATTGTTAATTGTTTATTAATATGCTATAAAATTATTCTAATTTATTAATTTTATGATTTTTTAAATATTATTTTAAAATATTAATATTAATATTTTTTAGTTTAAACTTTTAGTGAAAAAATAACAAGAAATGAGATAAATTAATTTTTTGTTAAATTTTTAAAAAAGATTAAAAATAGAGAGGTGCAGTGATTCTTTAAAATATTTAAATAGTTCAAACTAATTAAAAATAATTAAATTTCATATTTTCTATTAAAAAAAGACTACTAAAAATGATAATATTCTGAAAGAGGAATTAAAATCATAGTACTTTTATAACATCAAGACAAATTAAAGTTTTAAAGAATTAAGATCAATTTGTAATGTCATTCTGACCTCTAGGTTCTAAATGTAATTTATCCTAAAACTTATAATAGATGAATTAATGAATATATATATATAACAACAACAACAACAACCAAGCTTTAATCCCAGTAGGTGGGGTCCGCTACATGAATATTATATATATATATATATATATATATATATATACAACTAAACAATATAAAAACTAGATAAGCTAATCGGCTTTTTACTTCACTTTCTTTCTCCTTTTTGATTATGTACATAATTATGATGTACTATATATATCGAGTGTATTAAAATTCCTTAACTCCCTAAATAGAAAAAGGATTTGGGGAGTGAAATGCGAAGGAGGAACCGATGGAGCCACCCACAATTAGTAGACGTAGCCGAAAGTATGAACGGGGTTTTGTAGAGGAGAGAAGCGTCTACAAGGCTATGAAAAGGTTGGTGCATTGCGTAACTTATTTGAAGGTTTCTATAATTTACTTATAAATTAATGATAGGACCATATAGTTTATTTATAATTATATTTAAAGTTCAATATCTTCTTTCTAAAATATTTTATTTATGTTTCTAATTAAAGTTATACGAACTTAATTTTTAGGTTCCTATTTTGCTTTATTTTTTATTTTTTATTTTAAATTTTATAGACATAATTATAGATTTTAGAAAAATATTAGTGATGTGAGTGAAAGATTTCTAAAAAGTAAAATATTAAAATGTAATTATAAAAAAATATAGAAACCTATAAGTA
Organism: Apostasia shenzhenica; assembly: GCA_002786265.1. NCBI lineage: Eukaryota > Viridiplantae > Streptophyta > Magnoliopsida > Asparagales > Orchidaceae > Apostasia > Apostasia shenzhenica. Next base: position 3,422,610 of record KZ452015.1, read on the forward strand.
AGTTGTTTTTTGACCGGTCAAACATCTTTTAAACGAGGGAAAAAAATAATCTTATCATTTTTTAAGCCTAATCAAATTTGACCAGTCAATTTAATTATTTAATTTGAAGAAATATTTTTAAATTATATTAAAAAATGTAAAGTTATTTCTTTAATATGATATTTAGATGGCTTTCCAAAGTATAACGAATAAAAATATCAATTGAATTTTTTATAACAAGAAGTACTCCCTAATTTTTTTTTTTGCATTTCTTTCTATTTTTACATTTTTAGATATTTTTTATTTTCTATAAATTGTTTTCATACATACTCTTTCTCTTTATCTATATATGAAATTTAGTTGATAATTATATCTTTCATTAGTTGTTGCACCGATTAAATTTTAAATTATTATGTGCAATAATTTGTCTTTAATGTTGTGAATTTCTTCTAACTTTAGAACTGATAAAGACATTAATTAATAATATCTTTATTATAAAATGGATAGTAGAAATTGTTTTTTGTGCAAATTAATGATAGGATCATATAGTTTATTTATAATTATATTTAAATTAGATGAGCATTGTGCACATATAAATTCTCTCGCTAAAGGATGATGAAAAGATAAATTTTGGTCAAAGCTCTTTCTTGTATCAGTATCGTTTGATTGGAATATATTTTTAAAAAGTTTTAATGGGGTATTTGATTAAATATTATCTTTAACGTTACATTATATTACCTAGAGAGATCTATCAGAAATCTCTCTGTATTTTTTTCTTTCTGAAATAAAATCTTTTTTTTCTGGAAGTACATCTGGAGTTCAAATTTGTGGTAAAGCAAATTTAGTGTTGGTATCAGAGCAAAGTTATTCTACTTTTGATTTGTAAGTTATATTCATATTTTGATTTCTTAGTAATGTTAACTATCATGTTTGTTTAAACTTTTTTTATCTTAAATTTTCATTGAAATGAAGTTAAAAAATATTAAGTTCATGTCTTAAGAAAATTATTATAAATGTTTTACAAAATTTATACGTTCTTTTATAATCTTGCTTATTAACTCCTAAATGGCCAGAGAAGCCACGAAAATTGAAAAATTTAAAAGACAGTTCTGTTAAAGGTTAAAAAAATATCGATCTTCAGTACCATGCGAATATTTAAAGAATATTTTTTTATATAAATATTTAAGACTCTCAAAGTTCATTCCTTTGAAAATATAAGACATCTATTAGTAGCAATTTTATAATTTTTTAAAATGCTATTAACGCATGTTAGTAAACTAATAGTTATTTTCTTTACATAATATCACATTATATTAAGATAATATTAAACTAAACACCTCTTAATTTTATTAAGATGGAGAAAAGAAAAAAATTATTTTAATATTCTGGTACAAAATAAAATTATTCGATTATTGAAAATTATGTAAAGTGTAAAATAAAGTTAATTTTTAATATTTAAATTTACATATTATATGAATATATAAAAAATAATAATTAAAGTATTTTTGGAGATATTTGATATTTTTTTGGGTCCAACTAAACAACACCATCATCGGATTAGATCTCATCTCCACTTGAAATCTACAAGCTTAGTTTAGATGTAATCTTAATCGTCTACTATCAATCGGACGGCTGTGCCTATAAGGCGATCATTATTGATCAACAGATTTTGTAACGAAACTAACACTGATGACAACTTTAAACTTAATTGGATTAAAAATAGATCTAACTAGTAGACAACTTTTGGGTTACTTCAGTATCGACTTTATGTCTGCACCTCTAGCTCACCAAGACTCGAAAACAATGTCGCAAATAATTTTAACTCGACAGTACTGCATCACAATAATGTATTGAAATTAAAGTTACAGTTGATTTAAGTCCTCTTGAATCAATTCATTTCATGTTGAGAAAAAAGATTATTTATTTTTTGATAGTAAGTCGAGTAAAAAGTTTTAAAGTTAAGTTTGAGCTAACCCAAACTAGCTTGAATTTGAATCGTTAACTATTTTATGTTTAGGGATGGCAAAATAGGTTAATAGATCGAGTTTGACTCAAACTAGAATTCAACTATGACAATTAGCTTGATTCAAACCAATTGTATCGTTAAACAATAATATCGATAGCTCAAATCTAATTCGATTAATAAATAGTTTCAATCTTTCTGCCAATACGACATGTTTATTGAAGAAAAGCTTATATACATGAGTAACATGAATCACACGTGACCGATCATATACAACTCGAGTCTGCTGGTTCAACGATCGGATCGTACTTTTTTATAAACGATCATATCATGTACACATAGCTATCTCTACCAATAATGTCCTCTTTATCAAGTTGGAAAAGATCAAGCTTTTCATCTTATTTAAAAAGAGAGAGAGAATATAACGACGTCGTTCTTATTATGCATTCAAAATATGCGGTAACGGGCATATATATAATTTCGATAGTTATGGATGCCATAATTTGTAATTCTTTTTTTTAATGTTTATTTTTCATAATTTCGCATCTTCTTCCTTCCCCTGATTTTATAGACTCACAGAGCACCGTCGCTCCGCCGGCGTCTCACTCCTTCACAAAAACGCCACCGAATCCGGCCACCGCTCGGCTGATCATGGGCCCCCTCTTCTGTTCCTACTTCTCCTTCCATCTCCCAAAACCCCTTCTACTTCTCCTCCTCCTTCTCAACCGCATATCCCTCGTCGTCTCCCTCCTCCTAGTCTTCCTCCGCCTCCAGCGGCCGCAGCCCCGGCGCCGGGAAATATCCCCCGACCCCTTCTCCTTCCACGTCTACTCCGATCACCCACGCGAAATTTCCTCCTCGGCATCCCCGCCGTCTCCGGCATCAGCGGCAATATCCACGATCAAGAGCCGGCTTCCGGTGGTGCAGTTCGCGAGATTCGCCGGAGAAGAAGATCACCCGGCGACCTGCATCTTTTGCTTCGGCGGCTTCGTCGCCAGCGACGAAGTCCGGGAGCTCGGGAACTGCCGGCACGCTTTCCACCGAGAGTGCATCGATCGGTGGATAGACGTCGACGGGCTTACCTGCCCCCTGTGCCGGTCGGCGCTGCTTCCGTCGCTTCCGCCGGCGGCGGAGAAGAAGGGGATCGTGGAATTTTTAGCTAGGGTCTGGAGGAGAGGTTAGACTTGTAATTTACTAAAAAATTTACAACTCTCGCCAATTGTCATAGGAGACATCTTGTTTTCTCTATAGTTCACGAGTTTATCGCCTAAGTTCGTCGGCTTTTCATATATATTTATACGTGTTTATAGATTTACCAAAATGATTGCCGACTTTATAATTTTATAGTTGATACAGAGGCACGCCTCTTCTAGCTAATTTTTGCATAATCCTATTTGATGTACTTATTTTTTGAAATATTTTTTTTAATTTCTTAATGTACTTATTTTACTTTTTATGGTATTATAGATTTTTTTAGTAATACTTTAACTATAATTTCAATTTATTGAATTATTTACTAGATTATAGATTTAATTTACTTAATGATCTAAAATTAAATTCTAAGTTTTACAATTAATTAATTTATTAGACTGTTACATCTTATAATATATATTTGTGTGATTTATAATTTTTTTAACACAATTGTGTTATTTATATTTCCTATATCATTTTTGTTATAAAAACAAAGACAAAGCAAACAATATTCACAAATAATTCAATTTTTCTATGATTATGTACCACTCCTTTGCAATAGAGTGATTTTCTTTATTATAATCAAACTTAAGTATATGCATAAATAAATAAATAAATAAATAAATATATATATATATATATAAAAAGTAAATTTTTAAATTGTGGTAAGGCTTGTAATCGGATTAAATTAAATAAAAAAAGAAACATTTTCATACATGTAAAATTTTAAATATTATATTTTTATTCAAACATATACTACTCTATAATTTAAATTTTATAAAAATGATGGTATATAGATAATATTTAAAATTCTTTGTGGCAGTAATTGTACCAGAAAAAAATAAGGGATAATTACCTATATATGCTACACAATTTAATTTTATTTATGCCTTACTCATCCATTCTTAGTTAATTACGTTATGCATACTCAAAACATTATAAAATCTTAAATACACATTTTAACTTATTTCTATTATAATGACTAATCATAATATTTTAATAATCTAATTATAGTTAGATTATAAAAAATCTGGGCCGTTCATCATATTATTTTAAGAATATTTAAATATATTGTGAATGAAAATCTTAAAATCTTAATGTTTAGGTGGCAGCAAAAGAAGGAGATATCCGCGACGCAAATTGATTTTACGACAAATCAATGCCTTAGTGTGGTATTGAGAAAGAGAAAAAATATAATTTTAATGATTTACTAACAGAATATTTTTTTTTCAAATAGATTTTGATTAAGTTTTAACTCAAATGTGTGTATGTAAGATGTTGTAATGTTTTGAGTGTGCATAGCATAATTAACTAAGAATGGATTAGTAAGATATAAATAAAATTAAATTGTGTGGCATATAAGTAATTGTACCAAAAAATAATAATATAATATTGGACTTATAATGAAAGACCTGAAAAGAACTGAGTGCGACCTGTTAGGGGCTGACACGAATTGACACGAATGGGATAATTTCAGATTTGACTGAGGCAGCCGTTCTTGAACGGCAGTTGACCAGCTTAATTATTTCGTACCGTCTGTGCACATGTGGGAAATATGCCGGATAAATTACTGTTTGGTCTATAAGATCTAAGAGTATTTCATGTCGGTTAAATAATAATAAATAATTACAAAATTAAAAAGTATTTTTTATACGGGATACCTCTTAAGTCAAATATTTACACACAACACCCCTATTTTAAATGAGAAGTTAAAGGTAACACTCCCACAATAACTTCTATTTAGTATTAGTTACCTTAACCCAACTAAAATTAATACATATAATAAAATTATATTTAGTTATTCATTTAAGGGATATATTACAAATTTACCATTTATATTTTCTCATCTCTTTTTTTTTTCTAAATATTTTTTATTTATTTTTTTGTATATTTTTAAGATTTTTTTTTTCATATGAATCTTCTTAAACAGGTTATATGTAATTTTAGTTACATGTATTTAAAGAAAAAGCAATAACATATAGAGAGAATTACATACATACCCCTTAAATCATCTTGAATTACATATTAAACCTCTTATTTTTTAATTTTACAACTTAACCTCCTAAATCATCCAAAAATAACATATTTAGGTCTTTCTCAAGATTTTCAAAGTATGTTTTTTGCTGATTTATAATTATTTAGATGTTTATTATCAATAATATGTATATACAAATATTATAAATATATTTACAAATACATGTATTCTACTAGTTTTCATTTTTGGATGATTTAAGGGGTTAAGTTGTAAAATTAAAAAATAAAAAATTTAATATGTAATTCAAGATGATTTAAGGGGTATGTATGTAAATGCCCCTAACATATATAAATTTTCTTAAATAATTTCATTGTGGTCCTTGAGCATTAATACTTTGCTTCAAATTTGTCCTTCTATTTGTTTTTTTAAAAAAATAGTCCTTTGAAATAAGTTTATTTAAGTCACTTTATATAATTGTACATTCTTTAAATTAGTTCCAAGTGATCTATAAAATCTTTAATAAGGGCCAATAATTCTCAAAATAATTTTGTCTAAAATTATTACTAAAATAATCAAAAGGACCGAAAATCATCTCTTAAATGGTTTTTATATTTTGAAATTATCTGTCCTCTGAGAAATAATTATTTTTTGCTAAACTCTGAGTTATAAATCTTAAATAAAATTTATGGTTGCATTATTTAAATCTTAAATGTTGGCCCAAAGGCTTCCCAAGAGGGGGTGAATTGGAAATAATAGAATTTTTAAGTTAAATTAAAGTAATAAACTTAAGAAATAATTCAATTAATGCTGAGAGATTGATTTAGCAAATAGGTTTGCAGAAGAGTTAGAATAGAGAACACCGCCAGAATGCGAGGTCAATTTGAGAAATAGAACTCAGTGCAGAATTATAAAGTAATTACAAAAGAGAAGAGCAAACGACATAAATATATCACACAGAAGGCACAAGAGATTTATAATGGTTCGACCTCCCGCCTAGTCCACTCTCCACGCACCTCGAATGGGAATTTCACTATAATCCTGGCTTTTTATGGGAACCAAAGCAGACCAAATCCAGTACAATCCTATGACTTTTTCAAGGAACAAAAACCAAGCAAACCTTCAATCCTATAGCTTTTTGCAGGAACCAAAGCTGAGCAAACCTACTATCCTCCACTAGGGAGAAGGAGAAAGGAAGGAAAGATTTTGCTAGACTAGCTAGGTTAAATTACAATGCATGTACAAGAATTAATATTACAAAGAGGTATTCTATGCACAAGCAAATTTGCCAAGGGTATACTTGAACAATTTCGAAAAAGCTAATGTAAAAACAGTGAGGAAAAATAATTTGGGAGCTTGGAGAAGAAGGGCACAATATGAGCCTTCAACATGAAGAATAAGAAGAAAATAAGAGTTTTAGTGAATCACAAAAAGTAACAACTTAAAAAACAAGATTCACAGCAAATCAAACACAGAACAGCAGCAGTATAATTCATGAAGCAGGAAATAAAACAAAACCAGGGAAAATTTCAGCTTTTTTTTAACTTGAGAAACACCACAATCTCCTTCTTGGAATCTCCTTCAAAAGATTTGCAAATATGGCATTGGGAGAGTGAAAATCGAGTGAGAGCTTGAGAGGAGAAGGTGAGTTTCTGCAATCCAGAAACCAGAGAGTGCAGAATAATTTTTTAACAATATAAGTACTGGTTGTGTAGAAAATCACATAAGCTTAAGAGGAGCATGCAGAATTTTTCCTTTGGAAAGAGAGAAGCAAAACAACCCCTTTTTCCTTTGTGTTTGAAAGCTTGTTGCACATAGCCTATACAAAGAGACAAAGCTAAGTGAATCAAAATAAAAAAAAGAATAGAAGAAGTATGCCTCAATATTTTATCATGATGGCCATCACACACAAAACAAATCAGGCTTTTCAAAAACGATAAGCTGCAAAAGGTCAGAACACAAGCCAAGATGTCATGGGAGAAACAAAACCCAAGTTACAAGAGAATGGAATGATGACTCTTGATTTGGATTGATATGGCTTATGAATTCTTTTGAAAAATACATAGGTATTAACCAATAGGTTATGAGTTGTCATATACCAAAATAGGAGAGCAATCAATGACCATGTAGGCATCTATCATAGGCAAGATATTGTGTAAGCTAAACTAACTTCTAACCTAATATATGATAAGTATTGAGTTTTGAGTTAAGCTTCAAACTCAAATCAATAGATCGAGTGAGCTACACTTTCAACTCAAATTACTTAACATGAATAGGTTGATGAGATTTTTGCTTAAACAATCAAACACAACAAATATGAAAGAAAATAAGATTTTCTTAACTAGAAAACCAAAAGAAAAAACTCAAGTAAAAACTTTGGCAAATATGCACATGCTCACATGATTGTTCTAAAAAAGAAAATAATAAAATTCCAGTGAGATTCCGCTTTTCTCTGGACTTTAATTTGGACTAAATTCTCAAATGAGATAATACAACCTGTTAACACACTAAATAAAAGGATTAATCTATAACGACTAAATTAATTATAGTCATCAAAATCAAAGAGTTCAACAATCTCTCCCTTTTTTTATGATGATAATTAATTTAAAAGACTAAGAAATTTTAAAAAGATAATACAGTATAGTAACTCCCCCTTAGTAGGGGACAAAGTTTACAAAAGCAAGATAGAGAGATTATAAATAGACTAAATAAAAGAAATGCTCCCCCTAAATCAATGAATTCTATTTTATACACATCTAAAGAGATAGTGCAGAGAACATAGTAAGTAAATACTCATCTACAAAGACAATGCAAAAAACTTTGCAAATAAAAAAAATTACTCTACTTTACTTTGTCCACAAGAAGCATAGCAAACTACTTTTCTCCCCCTTTGGCATCATCAAAAAGATAACCAAAAGAAAGAAAACAGAATATAAGTTTAATACAATAAAAAGTTAAACAAACCCACCTCAACCAATATTATTTCTTACTGGGAAACAGACGACCCATAATAGAGTCAGTCTTGAGATCAAGGATTTCAAGAGTGGTTCCATTATGGCAAACCAAATCAGTGAGTTGAGAGATTACATGCGTAAATCTCTCAATCTGAGCCTGTAGAGAGAGAATTTTAAGACCTTGCTCCTAGACAAGGTAATCCAGCTCCTAAAAGGCATCCACAATGAATTGGGCAAATCTAAAAGTAAACATAGATGCTGGATCAGATCTGTAAGATGATGGTTGAGAGGAGTAAGTGGGTTTTGGCTGGCGCAGCTTAAGGCTGTCCATAGAGAGAGAATAATATCTAACACCAGGTATTTCAAAGGAAAGATCAATCCCATAGTTGGAGCTTAGGTAATAACAGATAATATTCCCATAGTGCAAGCTTCTATGAGAAGGAAATTTTTTGAGAATGTTGCGGTAGCCATCAAGCTTATGAAAAATAATGCCAACAGTGTCAAGAACTCTACCCTTTAGCAGATAATAGACAGCAGATTGATGGATATTGGTCCAATTACTCTTGTGTCCACAAATTTGGATCAGGCATTTTTGGAAAATTCTGCCTAAGGTTTTGGCATGATCACTGTAGGCTGACAGTTTCTTAACCTTGCCAGCTAAATGCCTTTTTATACCAGGGGGATTGAAGGAAGGATCAAAGCCAAGAGTTGATTCAATATCACAAAAAGGACTGGATTCAACTTGAAGATCGGTGACGGTGATAAGATCAGTAGGAGTGCTAAAACCAAAGAATGAGGTGAGATCATCACCAGTGATGGTGATGGACTTCCCTTGAGCAGAGGTTTCAAGAGTCCTATTTTCATAATCGATCTTCATATTGGCAAAGAAAATCTAAACAATGAGAGGATAGACAAGGGTATTGCAAAATAGCCATTTAGTCCAGCCTTGCCTCTTAATGATTTCTCTAATAAAATTATCAACTCTTTTCATCTTTATGGACTTCACATTTAAAATAGGAATTTCTTTAATTATGTTAAAGTAACTCCGGGCATTGGCATTTAGCAAAAGAGAGAAAATGGAAGCAGGCTTTGCTGGTCCCTTCTTCTTTCTGTCCTTCATCTTTGGGGATGGAGGAGCAGATGAAGAGGATGAGGGTTCAGCAGAATGGGAAGAGGAGGAGTCAAATGAAGATAAAGAAGAGACAAACTTTTGTTTGTCTCTCTTTTCTTTCGATGAGGAGAAAGGAGTAGAATTAAAGGAGGGAGAGAAATGAGATAAATCAGGAGACTCCTTTTCACTCATCTTAACAACAGGGGGCAGAGCCGAAGGTTTAGGCTTGCTTCCAGTAAGGACAGTCTTCTCAAACCTAGGCTTTAGCCTTTATTTTCTGTTGAAGGTGAAAGGAGGTGCAAAAGCAGGTGCAGCAGAAGATTTATCTGGCCTGTGCAATTTCTTCCCCTTTTTACTTGCAGTGGGGGCAGATTCAGGCATTGAAGTCTTTGTTGCAGCTGACCTGGTAGTTCTCTAGCCTTCAACCTTCTTCTTCTTTTTCTCTGCATGTGCTGATTTCTTCATTGTAGCATTGGTCGGAGGGATCTCCACCTTCACCTTTTTGGAAGAAGCCATGGCAACTAGCTTCTTCTTCTTCATCTTTTTGGAGGAGGAGGAGGGAGATGGACCTTTGGGTTCTTTAGCCTCCTCAGGCAGAAGGAAGCAGATGGGAGAGGGTTCCACGAATGTCAGGGCAAGCGCCTTAAGGCGACTGCCAGCTGATGAGTCTGAGGTAGTGGATTCATGAGCTGAGGCCCAATCAGCTTTAGAGGAAGAGGTGATGAAAGAGGGAGCAGCTTTCTTCTTCGAGGGAGCCATAAAGAGGATGGTTAGGGTTTAGCGAAGAGCAGAGAAGAGGAAGAACAGGCGACGCAGTCGAGAGAGAGAGAGAAAAGAAGAAAGAGAGAGAGAGAGATAAGGTGATGGATGGAGAGAGAGAGAGAGACATGGGAAATGATAACCGCGCGTGAAGAGGCACTGTGTAGGCACGCATCCCAATTTGCACATGCGGTTGAGCTGCACGGGTTAACGGGTTTTACCTGTTAACCCGAAAAGAAATGGTCGGCCCAAAGCTTAAATTGTGCGGGTCGACCTGGCCCGATGGGTTTGGCCCGTTGAGTCAGTCAATGGGTCAAACAAGTAGTGCTGGTCCATCGGACACCAAATTTCCGAGAGATACGACAAATTTTTAAAATTGGCTAGGGTTAATTTCACTTGAGGTCAATTTTCAAAATCGGTCGAGTTTCTCTGGAAAAAAAAATCTGAGAGAAGTGTAGAATAGCTTGAACAAATGAACAGCAAAATCAAAGGTTGACACAACAATGAATTGGAGGGAAGAGAACAAATCCAGTAATAATGAGGTTTTGGTGTAAGTAAAAAAACTTAGAAAGTCATGTACTTTAAAATAATATAAAAATATCAATGCAATGGCTAATTGGCAAGAGTTCTATATGCATGAACTATCTAGCATACCAATTTCTCTAATTATGAAGTTAAGTCTATCCTCATGCAATGGCTTGGTAAAGATATCAGCAAGTTGCAAATTAGTGGGAACATATTCCAAAGAGATGTCACCTTTTTCAACATGATCATGAATAAAATGATAGCGAATTTCTATGTGTTTAGTTCGTGAGTGTTGAATAGGGTTCTTGATTAAACATATGGAACTAGTGTTATCGCATTTGATAAGTATATGACTTAAATCAATACCATAATCAAGTAATTGATGCTTCAGCCAGAGTAGTTGTACACAACAACTACCTGCCGCCACATACTCTTGTTCGACCATCGATAGTGAGATAGAATTTTGCTTACGACTAGACCAAGACACAAGAGCATTGCCAAAAAATGACAAGTGCCAGATGTGCTTTTACGATCAACTTTACAACCTGCAAAGTCAACATCGGAGTATCCTATCAAGTTTGATGTGCTTTCTTTGGGATACCAAAAACCAAGTGAGTGAGTGTCGACTAAATATCTAAAGATTCGCTTAACAGCAATTAGGTGGGATTCTTTAGGGGACGATTGAAAACGAGCACACATGCAAACACTAAAAATGATATCTGGTCTACTTGCGGTTAAATAAAGTAATGATCCAATCATACCTTGATAGAGCTTTTCATCTACACTCTTACCTCTTTCATCCTTATCTAACTTTGTAGATGAGCTCATTGGAGTGTCAATATGCTTTGACTTATCTATGCCAAACTTTTTGAGAAGCTCTCTTGAGTATTTGCTTTGACAAATGGAGATGTCATTGGGAAGTTGTTTGATTTACAATCAAAGAAAGAAGTTAAGTTCTTCTATCATGCTCATCTAAAATTTCCTAGACATACACTTGAAAATTCCTCATACAAGAATTCATCAGTAGTACCAAAAATGATATTATCCACATAGACTTGTACAACAATGAAGTTTTCATTATATTTTTTTGTAAATAGTGTTGTATCAACTTATCCCTTGATAAAACTATTGTCCACAAAGAATTTATTTAATCTCTCATACCAAGCACAGGGTGTTTGTTTCAAGCCATATAGAGCCTTTTTGAGCTTAAATACATGATTCAGAAGAAAGAAATCGATAAAATTAGGTGGTTGCTCGACATAAACTTCTTCGTTAATAAAGCCATTAGGAAATGCACTCTTGACATCCATTTGAAATAATAAAAAATTTTTATAGCAAGCAAATGAAAGCAAAAGGCAAATAGCTTCTAACCGAGCAACAGGTGCAAAGATTTTCTCAAAATTGATCCCTTCAATTTGAGTAAAACCCTTAGCCACCAAACAAGCTTTATTACTAATAATAACACCGGAATCATCAAGCTTATTTCGAAAAATCTATTTTGTATCAATTATGGAGTGACCCTTGGGACGTGATACAAGATCTCAAACATTATTCCTAGAGAAATGTTCTAATTCTTCTTGCATGACAAGAATCCAAACTCATCTTTCTCGGCTTCTTCGAAGGATTTGGGCTCAATCTGAGAGATAAAAGCAGAGTGAATTACTTCATCTTGGAAGGATGCTCTAGTGCATACTCCTTGTGATGGATCACCAATTATTAACTCTAGAGGATGAGCCTTTTTGTACTTTCGTTTTAATGGTAAGTTCAACTCATTCACACTTTCTTCCTTTTCATGAGTGTGAACACAATCATAGCTTTATCGGATTTTAAATCAAATTTACCTAAACCATCCTTACCATTATTCAGCACGAAGCATTTGCAACCAAACACGCGAAGATGAGAAATGTTCGATTTTCGACCTTTCATAATTCATAAGGGGTCTTTTTTAGTACCGAGTGAATAGTAGCACAGTTCACAACATAGCAAGCCGTATTTACCCCTTCAGCCCAGAAGTACTTAGGAAGTCCACGCTTATGAAGTATTGACCGTGCCATCTCAATAAGTGTTTGGTTTTTCCTCTTCATAATCTCATTTCGTTGAGGTGTTCGAGGAGCCGAGAAATTATGTGAGATACCACGTTCTTCACAAAAGAATTCAAACCATTCATTCTCAAACTCGCCACCATGATCACTACGAATGGATAAATCATTAAGACCAATTTTGTTTATGATGCGCTTATATAAAGATTTAAAGCAGTCAAATGCATATGTTTATGAGCAAGAAATAATGTCCATGAAAACCTAGAGTCATCTACAATTACTAGACAATATTTCTTACTACCAAAACTAAGTGTTCTGATTGGTCCAAATTGGTCTATATGCAACAATTCAAAGAGTTTGCATGAAAAGATAGTAGTCTTGGACTTAAATGAAATCCTAGTTTGTTTTCCTAATTGACATGCATCATATAGCCTATCTTTATCAAATGCAATTTTAGGTAGACCTTTAACTAAATCTAATTTAGAGATTTTGTGCAAGGTATGCATACTGATATGTCATAATCTTCTGTGTCATAGCCATGAATCATTGACGTGAGATACTAAATATTTTATTTCATTGCAAATAATAGAACCAAGATCAACTTGATCAATATTATTATATCTACTTTTTACAAACATAATAACATCATTTTGCTTGATAAAATATTTAGAAACATCAAATAAAATGTCATAACCATTATCACATAATTGGGATATGTTAAGCAAATTATATGCAAGACCATCAATAAGAAGGACCTTATCTATAGAAGTTGTATAATCTTTACCGACTTTACCAATTTTGATAATGTAAACTTGGTATAGTCACCTAAGATTACAAGCCCTTCATTTCTTAGTTTTAGCGTGATGAATTTTGATTTATCTCCAGTTATGTGATGAGAACAACCGCTATCCAAGAGCCACATGCCTCCACTGATCCCACTGCGGAGACATACCTATACAAAAAAATCTCACGTTTTACTTTTAGGTACCCAAATAAATTTGGGTTCTATTGGATTAGTAGTAGTAAGATAATCAATTTGAGATAGGCCTTTCGGAATTCATACATATGATGAGCTTTTAGATCTCAACATGATTTTTTTAATTTTACAAGTATAAGTAACATGTCCATGCCTTTGGCAAAAATTACAAGTAACATGTGATTGAATATGCTCATGAGTTTGACAAGGGTTTTGGGAATCATTTTTGCATTTTTCTATTTCTGACATAAGAATTATTGTTTATCCTGAGCATGCATCTAGATTCAAGCATGATATTCTTAGATTTGAGTATTTTATTTTTTTTTGAGACTTTAGTAATAATGATGCTGAGATCATTGTTATTTAAAGTAAGATCATTAATTTTTTTTAATTCTTTACAAAGAGAGTCACATGTGCTATTAGTGTTTTTCAAGAAAAAAATATATATTTTTCAATTTTTCATAACTATGAATGAGATCAACTAAGTTCTCTTCCAATTCATCATAAGTAAAAGGTAGTTCATTTACTAAATTTGTAGATTCAACCTCATCATCATCAACGTCAGCCATCAAGCATAAATTAGCCACTTCTTCTTTGTCATTATTTGATGAGCTTTTATCTGAGTCTCTCCAAGTGGCTACAAGAGCCTTCTTTTTCTTTGACTTTCTTGGCTTAAGGAGAGGGCAATTTGACTTTATATGTTCAGATTTAGCAAATGACATCATCCTCTTTGGCCTTTAGAGTGTTTTCTTTGTTCTCTCTGTTTTTGAACGACTTTTTTTGTGAGCGACGAAACAAATATCTCTTTTCCTTCATGAGGGTATCAAATCGCCTTGAGATTAAGGCAATTTCATCTTTGAGCTTTTCTTCATCATTTTCACTTAAGTTGGTGTCACTTGCACTTAAAATAGGAGAAAAGACTCTTTAGAGATAAAGTCTTCTTTTTCTTTGCACTTTCATCTTCCTCATTCTTCTTCCTTTTTCTTTTCATTTCTAGCTCATATGTTGTTAGTGAACCTAACAACATATCGAATTCTAGAGTAGGGAGATCGCGAGCTTCCACGATGGTCATTGCTTTAGCATCATAATCTCTAGGAAGACACCTTAAAACTTTTCTAATAAGTTTTTTCATTAGTGAATATCTTTCTAAGAGAAATAAGACCATTAGTAATATTAGTAAAACGAGTGAACATATCCTTAATAGATTCATTCGGGTGCATTTCAAATAATTCATAATCATGAATCAATATGTTAATTTTTGATTCCTTAACTTGATTGGTACCTTCATAGGTGAGTTTTAGTTTAGACCATATCTCATAAGCCGTATTAAGATTACAAATGCGATTAAATTCACTTGGAGACAATCCGCATTGTTGATGGTTGAGTGCTTTGGTATTTAGTTGTGCCAATCTCTTTTCTTCAACCTCTTAATCGGCAAACTCCTTAGGAGTGACCTAGTCTTCTTTTATGGGAATCACAAAGGGCTTCCTTGTGACCTCCCATAATTCAATGTCCATTCCTTGCAAGTAGGTCATCATCCGTCTCTTCCAGAAATTATAGTGTTGACATTTGAAGAGAGGTGGACGATTTGCCAAAAGCCCCTCACATATGGCATTATCAGGAATACGAGTGGGAAGAGCCATGGATTGACTCTAGGCGATTAGTCCTATAAACACTTAGCACACAGTTAAGAAGACCTACTCTGATACCACACTGTAAGTACGATTCATTACATAATAAGTTATTTTAACTAAATAAAAGCAATTGTGTGTATATTCAATTAGTTTTTGTTGTATTTGAAGAGAATATATGCAATTTGACTTTAATCTTATCTATATGAAGGTTTTTAACATAATACTCTGATTACACACCTAATGTTTACTATATTGATGTATTTTAATTGAAAATTAATATTTGGCGATCTATTAGGTGTTGGCCCAGAGGCTTCTCAAGAGAGGGGTGAATTGAGAATAATAGAATTTTTAAGTTTAAATTAAAGCAATAAACTTAAGAAATAATATATTCAATTAATGCTGAGAAGTTAATTTAGCAAATAGGTTTGCAGAAGAGTTAGAATAGAGAGCACCGCCAGAATGCGAGGTCAATTTGAGAAATAGGACTCAGTGCAGAATTATAAAGTAATTTACAAAAGAGAAGAGCAAACGACATAAATATATCACACAGAAGGCACAAGAGATTTATAGTGGTTCGACCTCCCGTCTAGTCCACTCTCCACGCACCTCGAATGAGAATTTCACTATAACCTCGACTTTTTATGGGAACCAAAGCAGAACAAATCCAATACAACCCTATGGCTTTTTCAAGAAACAAAAACCAAGCAAACCTTCAATCCTACAGCTTTCTGTAGGAACCAAAGCTGAGCAAACCTACTATCCTCCACTAGGGAGAAAGAGAAAGGAAGGAAAGATTTTGCTAGACTAACTAGCTTAAATTACCATGCATGTACAAGAATTAATATTACAATGAGGTACTCTATGCACATGCAAATTTGCCAATGGTATACTTGAACAATTCCGAAAAAACTAATGTAAAAACAGTGAGAAAAAATAATTTGGGAGCTTGGAGAAGAAGGACACAATATGAGCCTTCAACAGGAAGAATAAGAAGAAAATAAGAGTTTTAGTGAATCACAAAAAGTAACAGCTTAAAAAATGAGATTCACAGTAAATCAAATACAGAACAACAACAGTATAATTCCTGAAGCATGAAATAAAACAAAACTAGGGAAGGTTTCAACTTTTTTTCACTTGAGAAACACCACAATCTCCTTCTTGGAATCTCCTTCGAAAGATTTGCAAATATGGCCTTGGGAGAGTGAAAACTGAATGAGAGCTTAAGAGGAGAAGGCGAGTTTCTGGCTTGAAACCAGAGAGTGCAGAATAATTTTTTAACATTATAAGTACTGGTTGTGTAGAAAATCACATAAGCTTAAGAGAAGCATGCAGAATTTTTTCTTTGGAAAGAGAGAAGCAAAACAACCCTTTTTTTCTTTGTGTTTGAAAGCTTGTTACACTTAGCCAATACAAAGAGACAAAGCTAAGTGGATGAAAATAAAAAAAAATAGAAGAAGTATGCTTCAATATTTGATCATGGTGGCCATCACACACAAAATAAATCAGGCTTTTCAAAAACGGTAAGCTGCAAAAGGTCAGAACACAAGTCAAGATGTCATGGGAGAAACAAAACCCAAGTTACAAGGGAATAAAATGATGACTCTTGATTTGGATTGATATGGCTTATGAATTCTTTTGAAAAATACATAGATATTAACCAATAGGTTATGAGTTGTCATATACCAAAATAGGAGAGCAATCAATGACCATGTAGGCATCTATTATAGGCAAGAGATTGTGTTAAGCTAAACCAACTTTTAACCTAATACATGATAAGTATTGAGTTTTGAGTCAAGTTTCAAACTCAAATCAATAGATCGAGCGAGCTACACTTTCAACTTAAATTACTTAATATGAATAGGTTGATGAGATTTTTGCTTAAATAATCAAACACAACAAATATGAAAGAAAATAAGGTTTTCTTAACTAGAAAATCAAAAGGAAAAACTCAAGTAAAAATCTTGACAAATATGCACATGCTCACATGATTGTCTTAGAAAAAAATAACTAAATTTCAGTGAGATCCCGCTTTTCTCTGGATTTTAATTTGGACTAAATTCTCAAATGAGATAATGCAATATGTTAACACACTAAACAAAAGGATTAGTCTATAACGACTAAATTAATTGTGGCCATCAAAATCAAAGAGTTCAACATTAAATTATTTAAACATCAATTATGCATAACTCTAAACATCAATTATTCTAATTTTAAAAATTTAGCTTCAAAAAAATTTAATTTTTTGAATTATTTAAACCTTAATTTCTAAAATTAAAACTTAGATAGAGTTTAGGGGTGAATTATTTGAATTTTAAATTATTTAAACACCACTTATACATAATGTTAAAGAAAAAAAAATGTCATTTTACACATTATTTATTTAAAAAGCTAAAATGGGTACAATGCAAGTAAATTTTTCTCACTCAACTTGGCCTTTACTACACAAATACTAAAACAATTATTAAAAATAAAAAAGACGAACTTTATAGACCCTCGGAAGAATAAATTTATTTGGACGTTTACATACATGTCTACTAATTCTTTTTTAATAATATATTAAACTCTTTATTTTTTTTTTTTATTTTACGACTTAATCCTCCAAACCTTCTAGGAACAACATATTTAGAGTTTTTTCAAGATTAGCTTTAAAAGATTTTTTTTAATAAATATGATTGTTTAGTTGTTTATTATTAATGAATACCTTTATGTCACTAATGTTTATTTTTAGAAAATTTAGAAAGGTAAATTGTAAAATAAAAGAATAAAAAATTTAATATGTAACTGAAAAGAGCTAAAGGGTATGCATGTAAATGCTTTTAATCCAATTATAAATGTGATGAAAATATTGTTTGAAATGTTTAATTTATTCATAGGACGCAAATAGGAGATTTTAATAATAATTATCCCTTATGATAAATTGGATTATATATAACTAATTCAGGAAAATTAAAATTTAAGCGTTTAGAGTTTAGGAATTGGAGTTTTGTTTTTAGTGACAGTAATATATGGATTTAGTGTTTTGGATTTTAAGTTATAATTTTAGGGTTTATGATTTGGAGTATAGCACGATTTTATTTTGAAATAGTATATAATCAGTATTTTTTAGCTAATAAAGTGTTGTGTATGTAATTTTCACCAAAACATTTTGGTGTAATTCTATTTGAGTTTTGAGATATACTCACAATCTCATACAGGTCTACAAAAATAAAAATATACCATTTAGGTTCTTCTCATCTAAACTTTTTTTCACGTGGGTCCTTAATAATGAATTCAATTAAGCTTGATAGTATAGTTACTACTTTAAAAAATTTAAAATACTTATTTTGTGATGGAAATCTATTTAAGTATTTCTAATTACTATTATAATTTCATGTTTTATTTTTTCTCTATATCATTGTGTACAATTATAATTTTTAATGTTTAAATATATATATATGTGTGTGTGTGTGTGTTTTTTTTTTATTTTTTTTTAAGTAACAATCCTCATTTAAAATAAAAATAGCAATTTAACGATCAAATTTAATAAAATCCATCGAAAAGTCTCATGTGAAAAAAAATTTGAGTGGTAGAGAGAAGGATGAAAAAATTTCTTTTTTGTGCACTAGTGTAGAAATGAGAGTCTACCTTAAAGGATTTGGATGAAAATACCAAAAAACATTGTTAGGTTTGTGATGTCATCACATCATAATCCAAGTGTGTTGAGGGAGCAATAGGTCCCACATGCAAATTAACATATATAGCACCATTAACACGTGTACGCTCCTGTTTGGCTCATGCTCAAGTTGGGCATAACTATTTTTTTAAAAAGATAAAGAAAATTATACAATTCTCAATACATCAATTAATTTTATTTAATATTTTCACAATTTACTAACTTGATTTCTCATTATATATATATATATATATATATATCTCAAAAAAAGATTTACATTATTTTATAAAAGAATTGAAAAAATAATTATACCCAACTTGGGCATGAACCAAACAGGAGAATTAGGGTTGAAATTTGTTAAATTGCTAGGTATATATAGAAAACAAGTAGGTTAGCTTGACAATGGCTTGGTATGGGATGAAAAACTAGTCGGGCATGGCTTGAAAAATGCTAGCCATGAGCTAAAAACTATTAGGTATTAGATAAAAAGTGTTAGATATGGATTAAAAACTACTAGTTATCAGTTGAAAATTAGCGATTAGATATAGATCACTGAATACTTGGCTAACATCTCGTTGACGCAGATGTTCCATCGTGCTTGGGGCTTCTGACGACATGTTTCTCTCAAGCGCGTATCCCAAAAAAATGACTTGTTACGCATCCGAAGTGTAATAGTACCTATGTGTCATGACTCGTATATAGACCATAAACCTTCCACCAATTTGTTCTATAAATGTTAGGTGGGCTTGGTCCATGTGCTTCCTAGCCCAATATTTGCATGACTAATGGATAAATTGGTTTTAGGTCCCTGAGATCTGATTATCATTACACTTTCATCTATATTTCTATTTAGATATCTCCAGTCCGATGAATGGTTCTCTCAGTATTTTTAATGTTTAATTAACTTGAGCTAAAATAATATATCCTTTTACCCTTATATTTTTAAAATAAAAAATGAAAAAAAAATAAAGCAAAATACTATGCTGCAGACCATTTTAGATCCGTTTAATTTTTAATTTGTTATTTTTATTTTGTGTTTTCAGGTTTAAAAGTTAATAACTTCGACTTCAAACTTAATGTGGTAGAATCTTTCTTTTAGATTGGAGATATTTAAGAGATATAAGTGCAGTTCTTCAGAAAAAAAAAAGAATATAAAGAATATGTAAACAATTTACCTAATAATATTATTTAGAAATTATAAAAAATGAAGATTCAATATGAGGTTTGATAGATTTCTTTAAAAAATGAACAAAAATAAATGATTAATAAGTAGGGATGATAATTTGGTTTTGCCCCGTATATATAACACGGAGCTCCATTTGCATTCATTTCGAATGGGTCTTTTTTGGGGTGAAAAAACTCACGAATGAAGATGATGACTTTAATTTTATTATTTTTCGATACAAGAGTGAGACGAATCTGGTTAGTTAAAATGCACCTTCACTATCCTGAATATACAACAATAAAATAAATTTTTAAATCATAACTAAAATATTTAATAAAAAAGAAAAACATAACCATCTAAACCTAATCAGCCTTCTTTGAGGAGAAAAATGAAGTGGTTGCATGCATGCATGTAGAATACCATCCTTGTGGAATTGAAGGGTGTTGGTGAATAGAATTTTTTGGGGTTTTTACATACAGAACATGAAATTTACACGAAATTACACATTTCACAATCAATTCATAAATATTACCACTATCACACCATATTTATTTATATATAGACTCTGATTGACCATTATAACGGCTCTGTGAAATATGTGAAATGCAAAATATTTAAATGAATATGGTGTGATAGTGGTAATATTTATGAATTAATGGTGAAATGCGTAATTTCGTGTAAATTTCATGTCTTATATGTAAAAAACCCTAGATTTTTACTAGAGGCAGAAATGCGGCGGATGCGAATTGCGATGGAGGCATTTAGGTCTCGTTTGGTTTGAGGTTTTTTTTTTTGCCCCAACATAAATTCTAACTGTAAAAATCAATTTTATTGCACATTTAACATAAATATAAATCTTAGAATCAACTTTATTTCATATTTTATACACTTTCTAATATTAAAATAAAGTTCTTTGATATTAAATTTAAAAAATAAATTAATTTTTTTCTCTTGTCGAAAAAAAAATTTCGGATCAAACGAGACCTAAAGTGCAAGATTGATATAGATTTATGCCAACATATATTTACTCACCTAGTTGCCATTTCTATATAAGTCATGTGTTAGGATCCCTCTTGATGATCGAGGAGGATGAGTCAAAGAAGGCTAATGATGGAAAACACTTCAAGTTTTCAACAAAGGTAGGTCAGCATTAAAGAAGGCATTGTTGAGTTTTGATCTGGTCAGCTTCGATGTAGGTTTGGATCATATGAATGAAGGTTCGTGAATGAAGGTTCGTCAAAAAGAAGAAGTCTTTGAAAATCGAAAAGATTAATTAATTACAAACGCAAAGAATCATGAAGAAATCTTTGAAGAGTGATTATTTCGATCGTGAAGAAGTGGTACGGGACTTATAACAAATTTTCATATATTGAAACTTCCAGTAACATTGAGAGAAGATCTATCTCCATTTGATATAAAAAGAGTGCGAGAATCATTTAACTTAAAAATATTATTTTATATATTTATATAATACCTTTTTGATTTACATCTGATCTTTTTAACAAAAACATTAATATATGTCCCCCGTTGCAACTAAATGAAGGCATGAAGGGGGTGATATGAGGAATAGTGATAATTATTAAATAACATATCCAATATTGAACACACAACAAAATAAATCACACCAAAGTTTGTCAGCTTTGCTATCTGAATAAGACTAAGGGAGGCATTTGGTTTAATGTTATCTAGAGAAAATAATTGTTTGGTTTAATGACATCTATAAATAATCTTCTATAAAATTATAGAATTATTAATTAAAAAAAAATATTAAAATATCATGACATATAGATTACATGACATAACACCTAAATAACAGTGAATCAAATGCCCCCTAACATTTAATCTACAACATCCATCCAGCACGAAATTGTTGTTCTCTCTGCACGTGTTCCTTTCTCCCATTGCTACTTTTGGATGAACGAACTGGTGGTACTTGCTAGTTCCACAAAAAAAGAAGAAGATAATAATAATTAGGAGTTTATATTTCTTCTATATGATTATATATAATATACATGTTTATATAAATAAATAGGTAGAAACTTTTTATAACCAATCTGCAAAGTGAGTTCACATTGCATTGCAGATGGATGGGAATGATACATTTGAAATCCATCACCTTCAGCCACCGCATTAGCTTCCCAGTGACCGTAAATGACTCCGAGAGATCCTTCTTCAGCCTCAAGCTGCAAGAATATTATAATATATGCACGTTAGTAATTATTGTTTTTGTGATGACCAGTGGCTGAAGAGGGTAGAGAATAATTGTCAGATAAAGTCCCAAGAGATCAGGCAAATCATTGACGTAAAGTGTAATTTTTAGAAGGCTTCTAAGTTGAATGATGACTAGTAAGAGGGTCACAAAAATAAATTATATTATATCAAAAAAGGAGATAAGTTCATGGGGCCGGTATGATCACTGGTTGTTGCAGTTTCATATATAGAATCATTTTATTCACAAAATTACTATGGTGTGTGTGTGTACAATGTCTCCTCAACCTTATCGTCATTTTAATTAATCTGCATGCTGATGTTTCCAAGCTGACGTACATTAATTCCTGCATGCCAAATTAAAGATTACTTCTTAACACTTGAAATCAAAAAGAAAAAATTCTTAACACCAACGCTTCCAAAACCTAAAGTTGATATGTTTATATATATATACTAGTAGAATATAATTATATATATATATTATGCAAATGATCACAAACTGTTTCTCCCAAATTACTATGCTTGCTTCCTATCAAATAAAAAAAAAATTACTATGCTTGCTTTAATTTCTATATCTATGTTAGATGGTGATGAGCACAGTAGTTTATAATAGAACAAACTTCAGTTTTATATCTTCATTTCTAAATTGCTGTAAAAGAATATTTATACTAAACAAAATAACTCTGATGTAGAAAAGACACCTTTTTTAATGTACTACAATATAATCATCAGTGAACTGATTGTGTCATTCTTACTAAGTACTTAAGTAGCGCAAGGATTGTAAAAGAACAAGTATTATAACTATTGAGAAATTATTTATAAATTTTGTAAGAGTGGTGAAAGCTAGAGAGAAATCACTAAACTTGCTGCATGATGGAATTATTATTTATTCATGATGACATTCAAACAATATATTTTATAAACTATTCTCAATCTTGCTTATTCTAGCTAGCTATCTTCTTCATTTTTCTTCTTTTTTACTTTGTACATTGTCCATGTTTTGGGATGTATATAAGAATTGTTCTATAATCAACAACAAGTTGTGGTATATTAACATAGAAGTACGTAGTAGCCTTTATCCATTCATTAACCTAGGCTTTTGGGTTGGAAGATCTCCACATTTGAGTATTAGTCTTGACTTGGTTTTACCATAAGGAGACGTTTCTCCTAATAAGTGAAATCATATATATATAGCCGATGGTTTAGTCCTACAAGAAAATACTAGTTAGGTGTCGCTATCCCAGTAGATCACAATGGCGTCATCTTGCTTATATCTTGCCAATCTATTTAAGTATACTCTTCAAACATATATAGCTTGGTTTGTCGTCAAAGCTACTACAATTAATACACTAATATGCTTCAACTAATGAGTAGACTTTCCAAACTCATCCATAATCTTCTGTTTCAACTTGCAAAATCTGGAAAGGAGTCATGTGCCCCCAACTTAGAAGGAACTAATATACCTTTGACCCCTTGATTTGTATGCATAGAACAATAATATATAATTAGGGTATCGTATACAACAACAACAACAACAATCAAGCTTTAATCCCACTAGGTAGGGTCGGCTATATGAATCCTTTATTTTTATTGCGCTCTATCAGTTATCGAATTCTTATCTAAGTCTAAGTCTAAGTAACTAAGATCACTCCTTATATATTCTTTTTATTTATTGCACTATACAAGGGAGATCAACAGTATTCTTCTTACTATATAATTTCTAATATATATATATATACATACATACATACATACATACATACATACACACATATTCTGTTATTAAGAAATTATTTTGTTTTTCTTAATAATCAATCTACCTATTAGAAAGATTCTTTCTTCTAATTAACTCTGTAGCGTTCTGCTTACTCAATATGTAGACTTAATTTTCTTAGTTTTATCTCTTTTATTAAATCATGATCGTAAGTATAGTGTCATCCTAAAATAAAAAAGCATGGAATATAAAACATATAGCATAATCTTATCATAATAAATATTGCATAACATTTAATAAAATACAGAAGGCATGCTTTGTAGTACTACAAGTACATATAATTAATTATTACATATAAATGATGTCTCTACTTCAAATAATGCTAAAAGATACATATATCCGATGCTTTCCAGTAACCTTTGCCCACTCGACGTCAATTAAACAAACATAATATCATGACTCAAAATTCAAACCTTGAAACAATGTTTGAAAATTAAAACTCTCTTCCATCAAATATTCATGAATCCACCTTCATCCCTTGAATTCTCAAGCAAAAATCAAAATTTTGGGCCTCAATGATTCGTAATTTGTGGCTTTCTTACATGCAAATGAAAGAGAATGAAGAGTAAGAAAAAGGGATATGTAGACATGAGAGTGATTTATAACTTTAGTGAGGAGAAATAACATGGGGCTTTAGTTGAGCTCGAGTATCAAAATTCTAGGTTTTCTATCACTCGTATGCATGTTAGCATTTATATGTATAGCTCCATGTGTACAATTTATTGTTGACTGCTAATCAATGATAAATTTTTTGGTACTCTAAAATTCTTTTAATTTGCTTAATTATTGAGACAAATAAACTTAAACTAATTAGGGGCCATATATATTCACCAATTAAGCATACTAAAATCAAGATCAAATTTTTTTGAGCAAAAGTACTCATCTTGAAATTAATTTTCTTGAACTATATTTTAAGCCAATAGTGTTCTTCATGTTTGATTCCAAGCTAAATATTTTAAGCTCAAAATGAGCTAAAATTCAACCGAATCGAACTAACTTGAATAATGAAACAATAGTTTGGCTCAAATTAAGAAGCTTGCATATATTAATTAGATCTCATCACGATAAGCATAATTAATTTTTTTTAACAAAAAATAATTAATAATTTTACACATATATAAATATTAAAATAACTACAAAATTTCATCAGTACTCTTGAATTAGGTTAAGAGCTAGTATATATTGTGAAGCTTTTTCATTCGAATTTTTCTTTTGTATTATTTTTAATTGGGATAATTACCTATATGCCACACAATTTAGCTTTATTTATGTCTTACCCATCCATTCTTAATTAATTACACTATGCACACTCAAAACATTACAAAATCTTACATACACACATTTGAGTTAAAACTTAAACAAAATCTATTTGAAAAAAAATATTCTATTAGTAAATCATTAAAATTATATTTTTACTCTTTAATGGTATATATTTTTCTCTTCCTCAATACCACACTAAATCGCTGATTTGTCCTAAAATCAATTCACGTCGCAGATGTCATCTTGCTTTGCCGCCACCTAAACATTAAGGTTAGATTTTCACTCAAAATATATTTAAATATCCTTAAAATAATATGATAAACGGCTCAAATTTTTTGTAATTTAATTATAATTAGATTATTAAAAAATTATGATTACTCATTATAATAGAAATAAGTTAAAATGTGTGTATGTAAAATTTTATAATATTTTGAGTATGTATAGTATAATTAATTAAGAATAGATAGATAAAATATAAATAAAATAAAATTATATGACATGTAGTTAATTATTTCTTTTTTTAATTTTTATAGTAAAATTGATGCATCATTCAATGAAAGTAAAATTGATGAGAGAGAGAGAGAGAGAGAGAGAGCGGGTGCAGCTTTTTATGTGGGGAGTGGCAGTAAAGGATTGGCAGATCCGTACAAACTACGTGTCCCTCATCGTACTCGTTAATCGTGCAATGATCCATCTAACCGTCCCGTTTCGATTCCCGCGCAAAATGGCCCATCAGATCCGTTGAGGTCACCTCAAACTTTACTCGCAACCTCGGCGCCGACGTCGCGTCCCGCCGCTCCAGATTCCTGGGTGAGAACAACTCTTTAGTATTCCCATTTTACCCCTGGCTATATATATATATATATATATATATTAAAGGGTAAATTACAGCTGGGTCCCTGAGTTTATGGTAAAATAATACTACATCTATATATTTAAAATTTTAACATCTGAATTCCCGATTTTTAAAATTTTAATATCAGGATTTCTTTTTTTAATTTTTTATTATTAAAATTTTTAAAAATTTTAATTATGCCCTCCCCTCTCTCTTTCTTTACGCAAACAACGAAGAGAGGGGTGAATATAATTGTAATTTTAAAAAAAGTAATTATGGATTCACATCGAGTTGTGTAAATCCCATTTAATTTGGACGATCGAGTTGGCTTCGAGTTACGAGAAAATGAATTTGAGTTTATGTCAAGCCAAAAATCGAGCAAATAGGTTAAAGATGAAATCTAATATGTAAATTTGATAGCTTAACTTTATGCACATATTATTTCTATATTTCATTGGGATCTTATACCTAAATGTAGTAGGTTTAAGTGTTATAAATGTAAGATTATACTATATTTTATTCTCACTAAATCGAAAAACCAAACGGAAAAAGTTTTTTTTTTGGCTAATTTGTCTTGTTTTTTAGAAAGAAAATACTATATATGTAGTTTTAATAATTTTTTATCATTTTTTTTAGCTTTGTAGCATTACACTTTCAATAATGCCTCTCACATTAATACAGCTTACAAATTAAGATAATTATCAAAAAATTTAGAACCAAATATGGAAATAGTTATTTCAAAAAATATATATATGGAAATAAAACAGGTTTTCTGTTTTGTATTTCATTAAATATCTCAAAATTTCAATGGAGTCTACATTGTTGGGCCGGGCTGAGGCCTCTGGTGGGCTAAGAGAACTGAACACTTAATGGGCTTTTAATTAAAAATCCGGCCCACCAAGTTTTGAGAAGGTTCCAAGTTTTAAATTCACTAAAATTGCAAATCTACCCTTACCCTTTTAAAACAAGATTCTAAAACTCGTTTTTGGTTTCACTCACAAATTTGAAGTGTTTGTTTCAATACTTTTAATCGTTTGACGATTTTGGTTTTGTGAAATTCGGCCGTAGCCTATAATACTATAACAGTAAAAAAGTAAAAAGATACATTAGGTACAAAAGGTTCGATCCTCGTTGAGGATCGCACAAAAATCGAGTGGGAGGGACATGCCCCTACGCCACTCTGTGTCATCGAAACAATAAAAGGAAGCTACAAAGTCTGCCGCTCTATTAGCGGCTCTATAAACATGAGATATTCTATATGCCTTGAAGGCACAAAAAAGCTCAGCAATATGAGCCATGATCTTGTCGAGAGGGTGTCCTCTGGCTGTCCGGTGAAGGTTCGCAATAGTGATTGCAGAGTCGCCCTCTATCCAAATTAATCCCGTCCGCCGTATCCGCCCACTCTTGGGCGGCTGTCATCGCGATGAGTGCTCCCGTCGCTTCTGCTGTAGTAGTGGCATGAGTGTAGAGCTGCTGGACGATTTTGGTTTTGACTAGTTCAGCATGACGCGCATCATGTTCTTTGATTTTTGACTCAAAAATTTAAATTTTAAAAAATTTTGTTGTAAAATTGTCTTTGTTTTTGCCTAAACAAAGTTGGCAAGTTAATTTCGAATTCAAGTTAGAATTAAATTAGAGGTTCCCACCACTACTCACCTGCATTAGATTAGAGTAGACGATAAAAAAAATGATACTATTAATTAGTGGGTTATTGATGTTGTAGATCTCTTTTGTTCGGTATTGAATAGTGGTTTCGCATAATCTTCATGTTTCGTCTAGAAATAAATTGAACATGCATGATCATCGTATAATTAGGATACTATGTACAAGCGTTCCTATCGATTCTTATCCTAACACTCACAAACGTCTCAACCTACAGCTAATTATACTCGAAATAAAGGAACCCCAAAATAAATGTCCTAAGCACGTGCAACGATCTTTGAATAAAATGATAACTTTCATATTAGTTCATGCATGAATATATAATATGATTTTACTTCTCTCTCACCAAGCTAATTAAAATGTATACCCAAAAATCAAATCTCCTAATGGCATTGGTCTTGATTCATTCACATTGACGATGGAAGAATTAGATGTTGGGGCATGATCATTAGAACAACTTTTTTTGAATCTGAGAATAAAATAGAGGGGTCTTCGAAGGAAGGTAATGAATCATATAAACATGCACACTGATGATGAAAATGTTTCATTATGATTTGAATTGTAGTATCAGTATGAGTCTAAAGAAAAAGTGAATAAACATCTAATTAAAATTTTAATGAATTTGATTTATTTAAATAAAATAACTTAGTGTAAGAATAACAACAACAACATAATAATAATAAGTGAAAGCAAGTAAAAAGTATACGTATAATAAGAAGAACACACGGCAATCAACCAATTAATCTAACTATTACGTACTAAATAGTACTTCTTTATTTCTAAGGCGGAGAAACAAGAGAATAGAATCATGCCCCGGGAATTTGCTCATATATATGCAAGTACTCACTAACCCTAATTTATCAAACAATTGCAAAACTTCTCTTCTCTTTACAAGAATTTTAAGTACTCTAGAAGAGGAGGAGAATTTTATAAGAAATAACCAAAAGCAAGAGAAAGAATTAACTTACTATTCTCTTCAAAGATTATGCTTGAATGTGAGAGGAAGGAAGAGGGAGAGCTTGAGCACCAAGCTTTGAATCCTTACTTGAATACCTCGTAAATGCACTTTATCATTTTGAGAATTGTGAGAGGTGCATGAGTTAGCTGAAAGCTCTTAAATATACAAAATGTCAAGAAGAATGCAAGAAAATGGCCAATCTACCCTAAATAGGAGGGGCTAGTAAAGTTCTAGGCCAGTGGACTTTGATCCATCAAGCCACTCGCCATTGAAGTCAACGGCTAGTTTATGGTCACGTTCGATCAATCAACTAAATGATTAAACCACTTTAATCGATCAACACTTGTAGAGATCTCAGTTAACAACACATTTCAGATCGATCAAGCTTAAGATCTAGTCCACTGTTTTTGATAGATCAATTCTTGTTTGATCAATCAACTAATCGATCGATCTAGGTTCTCTTTCTAAAGCTGCTGGCTGTGATCGATCAAGCATTGATAGTTCATTGACTTTGATCGATCAATAGTTTGATCAAAAGCAGCAGAACCTTAGTTTTACAAAATTGCATACTCAAACTTCTATTTACCTGACTTCAACAAAAATAAAATTCAACTAATAATATAAAAGAGCAATAAATTACAGAAAATGAGTACCAACAAAAAATAAATAAGGCCTTCAAGTTTTAATTTCATAACATATCATACTTAGGTCTATGCTTAAAACTACGAAAACTATTACAGCTTGATAATATATAGCTAATTAATATTTCTTGTGATTAATAAAACTTAAATAAGAATCATTACTTATAAGCTAACTTAAATATCAAAACATTAATGTCAGCGACAAACTGAAATTTTATCAATATCTAAACAACTAAATTTAATCGATTCGATCATGTTGGACATCTTCAAAAGCTGCATGCTTGCCTGGACAAAGCAAACTCGAAAGAAATTTCTAAAATCTTAAATAAAAAAATAAGATTAAGAATTAAGCTCGATTCAATTTGAAAATTAATTTGAAATTAATTAGATTTTAGTTAACTTAAATCAAATATGACTCTAACTAAAAATCTTCAAATTTGAGTTAAAATAAACTCATTCGAACTCAACTCATGACTATCAACTCTACACCTTGCTACTCAAATTTATATGAAATCTTTAAGTTGTTATGGTCTTTATAAGGCCCTGTTTATTTGGCAGTTGAAAATTAACCTGATTTAATTTTAACCAGGTATATCACATCATACATAAAATTTAATATTAAAAATTAACTTTATTTCACATCCTACACATATTACTAAAATAATAACTAACTTATATTACATCCCTCATATATCGCAACATAATAACTAACTTTATATCACATCACTCACATATCCCAATATAATAACTAACTTTATTTCACATCATTCACAACAATTTAATAAAAAAAAATCTCTATTCAAGTTTAATTTTAATTTTGTTAAATTTAACCTTACAAACAAACAGGTCTTTAATGATAACTTATCCGCATTAGCTATAAGCCGACATTAATAGACAATAACAGAATTAGTTTTGAGCAATGCTTTAAAACTTAGTTAAGATTTCGATTACGTACAACTGATGAAGGCATCAGTTATGGTAGTTTCGACAGTTTTGATATCAACAATTTAATTCAATTTTTTTTATAAATTATTTGATGCTAATTATTAAATATTATTTTTAAAATAATTAAAAATAGATAAGATATGTAAAATATGTAAATGTTATAAAACATATTAATTATAATAAAAAAATTCTATTTAATTTTTGGTGCTGCATGCACAGAGTTTCAGTACTTTTTCGGATCAATTTTCATTGTAATCGATCCAAAATTAACGAAATTTATTTAATTAAAACCTTGGTTTTGAGCACCACACATTAATAATTGCCATTGGTGTTAGTAAATCTTATGCTTAATATTGGCTGACACAAAATTTTTCATCAAAAGTATTTGCACTATTAAGTTCTCCGACATTAAACCAGCATAGTTAACCATTTCTTTTTTTTTTTTTTTGAAATTCGGCCGTAGCCTATAATACTATAACAGTAAAAAAAGATACATCAAGTACAAAAGGTTCGATCCTCGTCGAGAATCGTGCAAAAATCGAGTGGGAGGGACATGCCCCTACGCCACTCTGTATCATCTAAACA
The DNA here is from genome assembly GCA_002786265.1 of Apostasia shenzhenica. NCBI lineage: Eukaryota > Viridiplantae > Streptophyta > Magnoliopsida > Asparagales > Orchidaceae > Apostasia > Apostasia shenzhenica. The sequence continues at coordinate 3,453,398 of KZ452015.1, forward strand.
AGAAAAAGAAGCTACAAAATCGGCCGCTCTATTAGCAGCTCTGTATACCTGAGATATTGATCCTGTATGCCTTGAAGGCGCAAAAAAGGTCGGCGATTTGGGCCGTGGTCTCGTCAGGGGGAAACCATTTCTTTTTGCAATGGGCTCGATGCAAACTCGATTTGTAATTGGCCGTCGACACTAATAACACAATGTTGCAATAATTTTCACGTAGCTATACTTATAAATACTTTATCTCTAGTGTAATGATTTTTTTTCTCAGATTCAAAAGTTTTCCTATATATAAAAATTTTGTGTTCATTTAACTGTTAAAATTATTAAAGGATTAAAATGGATTAGATATTAAGAGAGATAAATTAATATCCTCAATATCCTTCAAACTTTGAATCAAACTTTATGCAGCTAATCCAAAAAATTTTACTTTGATGCAATTAATTATAAACCCTAAAAGCCATTGCTGGCCAAGGTGAAGGTGCATGCCCTCCACCATCATTCCACCAACCCATTAAAAGTGGGACAAACTCATTCTACCAACTTTCTTCTGCCCCCCCTTCCACACCTTAATCTAATCCTTAACACGTGAGACCAACTTAACATGTCATCGGGCTAAGTTCGGGTCAAGTTCGTCAGAGCCAACCTTAACACGCGTGAACTATATTTGCCAATGTTTGATTCGACTTGAAATGATCAGTCAGTGAGAAATTATGTGATTTAAGTATATCCTAGTAAATCTGATTTTAATGAGCAAAATTAATACAATGAATTGATTATATGCATTTTTTTAGTTGAGGAATTACATTTGTCACGCTTAAAAAAGAACTTTTTATTCATTTAACCTCCAAAGTTATCACTTTCATACTTAAATTTATATATAATTACAAGCTGCTTCCGTCTATAGATTAAGAAAAATTCAACTCCTCGTCTTGTTAAAGGATCAGAGGATGATCGAGATATTCATCAAGATAATTGAATTGATGTATTTTGTTATCATGTATTTAAAATTTAGGGTGTTATATGTTATTTTTTATGGAATATTACTGATTATATGTGTTGATTTTATCAAAAAAAAATTATATGTGTTGATGCTATATAATTCAAGAAAAATGTTATTATTTTCGAATTTTAATATATATTAAATTGTTATTATTATTATTATTATTATTATTATTATTATTATTATTATTATTATTGTTTTGATGGTAATAAATTTTAAATTAATTATTTGATCCATAAGTCCATGCTGCAAAGGAGAAAGCTGAACTCTCTCCAGTCTTCATGGAGAGACCTCCACATCTCCTGCTCTTCCTCTTCCTCATCCCCATCGCCGGCGCGTCCAGCATGCCGGAACGCCGCCGCCTCGCCGACGTCATTACTGGAGACGCCGCTTTCCGGTCATACCCCAATCACCATAAGACAGCCGTCCAGTACGACGTGGCCCTGCCGGAATTCCTCTCCGGCGCCGTCGCACATGCCGTAAGGCTACGGACCGGTAGCCTCCTGCGGCACGGCGCTGTCATCGACGAGTTCCGCCTCTCCAGCGGCCTCGTCGCTAGGCCGCACGTCAGGCGCCTCCTTGTAGTCCGGCAGAACTTCGGGAACCTCTCTGCTTCGCTTTACAACCTCACAGGCTACGAGCTCGTCTCCCCTGTCGTCGGCCTTCTCGTCTACAACGCCGCAGGAATCGGCCAGCGGCGGCCGCCGGAGAACTTGGAGGTGCTCCAACTTAACGTTACGAAGGAACCCATTGCAATTCAGCTATCTCCGGCGCCGAGGAGAGCTCTGGCGGGAAATACGAAGGAGATTCTTTGCGCTGCGTTTGAGCTAGACGGAAAGGTGAAATTTTCCGGCCGGAACGGCGGCGGAGCTTGCGAGTCACGGCAGGTGAGGCATGTTTCTTAAGATCTAGTTTTTGCTCGCTGTTGGGAGTGATTTTTAGTACTAATCTAATTTTATTTGAGTTTTTTTAATATATAGTTTTACGCGTTATTGTCGGGTCCAAATCCTAGATGATAAACGCGAAGGGTTGCATTAGGCAGTGGACAGCCAGTGTAAAACTTGTTAAATCACATGAATCCTTTTACACCCCATCTAGTGGGATTAAAACTTGGTTGTTGTTGTTATTGTTTTCTGAATGGAGTTATATGTTAATATTTATAACTCATACTTTTATCAAATCAAATTTAAGCTATTGATAAAATTTGATTTTTTTATTATTTTATAAAAATATTAGGGCAATTACGTCCAGGTCCTTGAGTTTATCGCTTAATATCACGCAGGTCCACATTTTTTAAATTATAACAAGGGGTCACTGAGTTTGAGTTTTAATAAATTATCAAATGTGTTCTTTTTATTTTTTTATTATTAAAAGTTTTTAAAATTACCGTTTTACCCATGCCCTTCTCTCTCTCCCCCCGATCCTGCGCGCGCGGCCGCCGACTGGCCGCGGAGCCCGTGGGCGTGCGCCAGATCAGGAGGAGAGAGAGGGGCAGGGGTAAAACGGTAATTTTAAAAAAATTAATAATAAAAAAATAAAAAAGAATCCATTTGATAATTTATTAAAACTCAGGGACCCGATGTTATAATTTTAACAACGTGGACCTACATGATATTAGGCATTAAACTCAAAGAACTGGGCATAATTTGCCCAAAATATTATTTAGGGAGCGTTTGGTTCGTTGTTATCTTGGTGTTATATTATGTAATGTAGATGTCATCTTTTGATTAATAATCCTATAATCTAATTGAAAATTATTTATAAATGTCATTAAACCAACAATTGCTTTCTCTAGATAACATTGAACCAAACGCTCCCTTACTAAAAAATCTCTATAGTTGATATTTAATTACATTTTAATCCATAGTAGATTTTAAAAATTTGCTAAAAGTTTGCATAATATTATAAACAATTTTTTTTTAATAATTTTTTAATTTTATTTTTAATACTTCTTCAAATTTTTAAATTTATGTCATTAATATTCTCTTTCATTACTTTTCGTTTGCCGCTATCATCTTGCCTCTACCACCTTACTACCATCTTCGCCTCACCTCTGGCTTTCCCCGACTTGTCCCTAGGAGAGAGAGTGTGTGTGTGCGTGTGGAGGGATGTGGCACAATGGGAGTAGGAGTGAGTTGGAGAGAGGGTGAATTTAGAATTTTAAAGTTTTAATAATAAAATATTTTTTAGATGCTAATTGAAATCGTTAATTTGGACCTTCATATATTAATTTTAATTTTCATAGACTTTTATTGTTATGAAGTTTTCAAACTAGAAACATTTTAGTAAAGTTTTGAAAGCTAAAGATCAAAATATAATTACTTAATAGTTAGAATATTTGTTGGGCTAATATATTATTGATTTATATTTAAACTCTAATAACACCGCTTAATTTTTAGGAGCATTTACGCACATGTTATTCAAAATTTTGAATACGAAGAATGTTATAGCAAGTATTCAAAATTTTGAGTAGTATAAATGTTCATTTTTTCTATAAGAACTTTCAATCACTAAGGGATTTGAGTGGTCTCGAATTAAGGTTCGAGCCGAGTCAAAATCGAGTGCTAGTCGAGTTAAGCTAACTCAAACTCGTAAAGCTTTACTATTCTTACTACAATGTGGCGTATAGTTTGAAATTTGGAAAATTATCCACAGGTGGGGCATTTTGCGCTGGTGGTGGAGGAGGGAATTGAGGGGGGTGAGGGACTCGCCGAGGGGAAGGAGGACGGGGAGGGAAGCTCGGCGTGGGAAGGTGGCAGTGGCCGGTGGCGGGGATGCGGGGGATTCGGGGCGTGACTGTTGGGGATGGTGACGGTGGCGGTGGGGAAGGGAAGGAGGGATAAGCGGCGGATGGCGGAGATGAAGAGGCGGGAGTATGAGGATGAGGCGCTGAGGGTGACTATGGTGGGGCACGTGCGAGCACCGGCCGCCGCGGCCGTGAGGACATCGCCGGAGATGGAGGAGGAGTACGGTGCGCCGCAATGACGAGATAATTTGCAGGTTTTTATTGTTTTATATATTTTATTTATTTATAAAATTTAAAGGAATGGGTATTGTTTTTTAATGATTATTAATTTAGAGGAATTATTTTTTATGGAAATGTTTAGAGAAATTTTTATTTTTATTTTTGATAGAAAATGTTTAGAGAAATTAATGCAACCTTTCATTAAGACCATGTTTAGTTTGAGATAAATTTATTTTACAATCAGCATAAATTTAAATATTATAATTAAAAATATTTCATATTTTACACACTTTTTAATATTAAAATAAATTTTTTTATTAAATTTAAAAAATAAAATATTTTCTTTTTCTTCAGCTTGATTTTCAAAAACAAAATGTAATAAGTTTGCATTTCATTTTAATGTGAGGCTTAAGCCACCTTTTCAAGAAATACTCTTTATCATTTGATTCAAAGCTCAAAAAAGTTTAATTATTATCTTATTAATAACTTAATTCACATACAATATAAATTTTAATATTAAAAATTTATTTTATTTGACATATAAAATAAATTTCGATTTTATAGACAACTTTATTTCACATCTTTCACACTTAATATAAAAATAATTTTACATATCATTAAATTTATTAACTAATATTTTCTCACTTACTTAAAAATAACTCTCCAATTAAACAATCTCTCTATCACATTATTAGCTCGAAATCTCTCAACTACTTTTTGAATATACTCCTGAGATAATATAAGAGTATTCAATTAAATCACAATAATCTAAATTTCTTACACACAAACTATTAATAAGTCATTCATCCACAATGGTTATAAAATATAGTAATTGCTAATATCTTTAAAAAATAATAGTAATTTATTTCACACAAGAACCTAATTTCTCTATAATGTACATAAAACTATTAAACTTCTTATACAGAGCATCCTTCAAATCATATAGGGCCTGTTTATTTGTAAGATTTAATTTAAGTAATTTAAAATTAAATTTGAATATAAATATTTTTTTATTAAAAACTGTGAATAATATGCAATAAAATTAATTATTATATTAAAATATGCGAGAGATGTCATATAAAGTTAGTTATTATATTGAGATATGTGAAGAATGTGATATAAATTAGTTATTATTTTAATAATGTGTGTAAGATGTGAAATAAAATTAATATTTAATATTAAATTTTATATGTAATGTGATATGCTAATTTAAAATTAATTCATGTTAATTTTTAACTGCTAAATTAATAAGGTCATAATATTTTCTTAATAGTTACTTACAAAACCATGATTGTTTTTGTTGTTTTCGTATTGAATTAAGTTGATACTAAAGCACCCAAACTTTGCCTAAAATCTAGACGATTTCTATCGACTTGGGTCAAACTAAAGTCAAATTTTTTAACAATATTGGTAATAGAATATTAAGATGATAAATTATAAGTTAATCTAAGTCATAACTATAGTCCTGTTTGGTTCATCATCATTTTTTCAATATTTTTATAAAAAAATATAATTTTTTTTGAGATATACATATAATGAGAAATAAAATTAGTCAATTATGAGAATATTAAATAAAAATAGTTGATGATTTGAGAAATGTATAAGCTATTTTATTTTTTTAAAAAATAATTATACCTAATTTGGGCATGGCTCGCATGAGATTGATCTTTGGTGCACAAGGTACCGCAACAAAGCTAGCTTTCTTATTCTCATAACAAAAATTAAACATTTTTAGTCTCACACTGGTTTCGCACTAACAGTAATTAAACCGACACGTTATACAAATAAGAATCTGTCAGTCTTAATATTACATATGCATTTCTTAGCTCGATTGCATATGTATATATTGAGTATATACAATTTAGTTCTAAACATGCATGAATATGATTTCGATTTAATATTGTGCACAATCAACCTACACGTACATAAGCATCTTCGAAAATGCATAACACTTAAAGGCTCCGAACAGCCTTGAAGGCTGTAGTAACCCCTCTGCATCTCACTGGGATCTTCCACCCCCACAATAGATTAAGGTAAACTTTGATGGCTCCGTTAAGCAAAACGGTGCGGCGAACGCAGGTGGGGTGGCGTGGGATCACTGTGGCAACCTCCTCATAGCAGCAAGCTCCAAGCTCGACACTCATGCCATTCTCATAGCAGAACGACGGAAGCGCTCATCGTATGACAGCCGCCTAGGAGTGGGCGATTACGGTGGATGAGATTTGGATAGAGGGCGATTTAGCCACCACCGTTGACGACCTTCACAAGACAGCCAGAGGACAGCCTCCCAACAGGACCATGACTTACATCTTCAGTCTTCTTTGTGCCTCCAAGGCGCATAAGATTTCCCATGTATACAGGGCCGCAAATAGAGCGGCAGATTTCATAGCTTCCTCTTCATGTTTAGATGATTTCAAATGGCGAAAGGGCATGTCCCTCCCATCCGATTTTTGTGCGATTCTCGATGAGGATCGATCCTTTTGTACTTGATGTATCTTGTTTTACTAGTACAGTAATATAAGCTACGACCGAATTTCAGGAAAATGCATAACACTTAAACATGAATACAAAAGATTATACAATAAGACAAATGTGATACGTGCCGTACAAGAAATAAATCTATAGTTTACCACGAGTTTGGACATCACTATCGATTACACTTTCTTCACCTTTGCTGGAAAAATTACAGCGGCATTTAAATGAAAATACAGAATCAAAGACCAGTTTAAATTTTTATTCTTTTTACATTATATATATATATATAAATATATATATATATTTATTTATTTTAATTATTTTAAATTTGATTTTTTGAATGAAGAAAATGGTCACCTGTTCATGAGCTGTTGATTCCTTCCTCGCTCCGGCCATCCAATATACAGCTCGGTTTCTACTTCCTTACTGTGCTCATTCTCTTCCTGGGGAATCACAGCTTCCTTGCACTTCTCACAAAAAAAAAAGGGGGGGGTAAAATAATAATTACCATAGAATTCACATCAAAGACACATAGGTTCGCAAATATATTAAGGTTTTAAAAACTGAATCAAAATTAAAACTAGTAGAACGAAAAGTTTAATTAAATTTTTTTAAGTTTCAATCAGGGTTAAACCTGGATCGAATAGTAATGATACACTAATGCAAAAATAATATTCATAAAATAATAAAAAAAAAATAGAGAGAATTACGAACTCTACCCTATTATGTTGATGAATAACTAAATATGAGATTATACATGTAAAAATCTAATTTTAGGATTAAATTTTAATTTTAAAAAACTTAGGCGTTAAATGAGTGGTTCAGCCAAAGAAATATTACTAATAAAATACAATAATATATCTAATATATATATATATATATATATATATATGTTATACCAATAATAAAAAATCTGTAGATAAAATGCTCACCGATGCTGATGATAGAAGTCTGGAATACTGCTTTTGCAACAAGGAATTCTCTTCTAGTAGAATCTTCTCCTACACATCAAACGAAGGAAATGGAAATTAAATCAAATGACTTCATCAGCATTTGATATTTGAAGAAATGGGTGATTCAGAGTCATCCGTACGTACCTTTTCTTTAAGTTCTTCTACCTGCTCTGAGAGTAAACTATTCTGACGTGATTGAAACATGATAATATATCAGTCAACACAAAATGGGTTTAAATTTGGTAGAATGATTGATTATTATCAATCAAGCTAATTGCACCATTACCAATTACCTTTCTTCTTCTTATCTTGCTCAGGCTCTGTTCCAGCTGATCCTCTAATTTACGGAGCTCCTCCACAGAGCAAGATTCTAAGTCTTCACCCATTAGCTTCCTACAGAATAGCAGAAAAAATTGTTCATTTTCTGTAAATAATGATCTAAGTCTTCACCCATTAGCTTCCTACAGAATAGCAGAAAAAATTGGTTCATTTTCTGTAAATAATGATCTAAGTTTTCACCCATTAGCTTCCTACAGAATAGCAGAAAAAAGAGTTCATTTTCTGTAAATAATGCAAGAAAGGAGGCATCAAGTCGTAACAGCTCACCTTTTCGAAATTTCAAGGACTTCAGTCTTCTTGGCCAAAGCTTCTGCATCCAGCTTCCATTGCTGATTTAATCTCAATACTTTTGTTATTGATGCAAATGGAGATCAGAACACACAGTAAAACACAAGAGATCTAACAAAATCCAACCCAAATAGGGCTATGCCTTGTGGAAGTTCACTTGATGAACAATTCAGAATTACAGAGAGGAGTTGAATTCCGTAATCAATCGAAATTATTCCCTGGCCCTAACCCTATCGTAGTTTATATATCACTTCAAACATACACGAAATTTCAAAAATGCACCAAAAGATAAAAGTTTTTCAAGAAACACTGCTCCAAGAACTACGAAAAATCTGCATATATATTATATAAATATATAGTTTAGGATTCAAGTCATCTCACAAGTCATTGTTATTGCTGGGTAATGTTTTGCAATAATATGTGAAAACATCTAGTAGTTTAGGGATGAAAAGCAAGACATTTATTACCTCAAGGTTTAATGGATCAGTTGCTCTGCCATTACCGCACATATCTTTGGCCCGCTGCTTGTAACGCTCAATGGTCTTCTGCATGCTAAAGTGTCCATGAAACAAGAAAGACAGTAAATCAAAATTTTTGTCTCAATAATGATCCCCTGAGTTGTTTTTTCTTGCTGTTCACAAATTAATGCATTATCACGTAAATCATAATCACATATGCATTGGCCAACATCTTGTCTACGTTTCAAATAACATGCTACTGAATGGTGAAATAGTCGCCACTGGCAAGAACAACTTGGAGAAGAGGAGTAATCCTAGAAAAAACCTTCATGTAATGCTTTTATTGTGTTATTGAGAATCAAAAATTACTTGTGAGCTTGAATCACTTGAACTCAAGAAAACGTTGTTTTATATAGAAATGAAAAAGGAGGGAAATTACTTGCGGGATCACTTGCGGGATCACTGTGAGATCACTGTGGCAACCTCCTACTAGCGACTGGCTACAAGCTCTACACTCATGCCACTACTACAGCAGAAGCGATGGGAGCACTCATCGCGATGACAGCCGCCCAAGAGTGGGCGGATACGGCGGACGGGATTTGGATAGAGGGCGACTCTGCCATCACTATTGCGGACCTTCACCGGACAGCCAGAGGACACCCTCCCGACAAGACCATGGCCCAGATTGCTGAGCTTTTTTGTGCCTTCAAGGCATATAGGATATCTCATGTTTATAGAGCCGCTAATAGAGCGGCAGACTTTGTAGC